>KK121029.1:185112-197348 GCA_000611955.2 Stegodyphus mimosarum
TTTAGGAAAATTTTGAACTCATTATAAAAAATAAAGCACAAAAAGTTTTATTCCCATGTGACAAAAATAGATAAAGGTATTTAATTTCAAATTTTTTACAATATTTGCCATTATTTTGAATTTGCATTGAGGAATTGGTTAATAAACAAATTCTGGGCCATGTGTGTCTACTAGTGTCTTTATTTAAAATTTTGCTACATTTGGTATCCTGAAAGAATCCCCCCCCAAGTCAGTTTCTGGAGTCTGAAAATATATTGTTAGTACTTTCATAAATTTTATTACTTTAGAACTGAAATCTGGTAATCATAAAAAAATTCATTGAAGTACAAACATTTTTTATTTTTAATTAATGCAAATAATATTATGAGTTGGCTATGATCCAATACTGAACCTGTCAATGTTTTCTGTAACATGAGTTCTATAAAATTCTGTAAACAAGATCTCCTTCTTGAAAAGAAAATTATATTGATCAATATTTTCCACAATAATCTGCTTAGTAATAACATTATAAATCTCTTTTCTAAACAGTATTTTATTTTCAATTACACTGAAGTGCAAACATTTTACTCTTCAATTTGTGTATGCACTGTCCGGCTACTACTATAAATATTTTCTACATTTTGGCTAGTGGTGAGACACCAGAGTACTCGGCTCAAAGAGCCTACCTGTTTCGAAAGGTGTCAACTTTTGAACTTAGTCTCAAAGTAGCAGTGTCGATGATGTATGTAAATACTGCAAACTAATTAAAAATAGCATCAAGTCCTAAACTGATGATAAGGAAAGAAACGTAAGATTTGTAGGTAGAAGAGACTGCAACACTGTCAAGCTGGTTAATAGAGTTCATACAATAAAGGTATCACAATTCAAGACAAGTATTTGTCATTAAGGTATCATAGCGATCTATAAGAAATGTAATCCTGCTTAAACAACAAATACTAAAATACAAATAAAAATACAGAAAAAGGATTAAATACCAAATGCCAACTAGAACAACCACAAAGTAAAATACCTTGAATATACATCACAAAGTACTTAAACTACTAATGTTCCCTCCACTGAATATTTCTTCAAAAATATTTATCAGCACGAAGATTTTTATCTATTGGAGTTGGGGCTTCCTTGATTTCCTGAAGTCTTCCTGAAATAATTTTAATAATGTCAGTGATGGAATATTTTGTAAATAGTTCCTTAATTTTATCAAACACCTTAAATTTGTAAGCAAGGGTAGCAGCAATGCTGTCCGAGCTGTTTTCATTTTTCTTTATTGAGTTTGTTTTATTCTTAGATAAATGAACTTCAGGTGTATTTGCCAGAACGTCTTCCGCAGCATTCTTTACCTATTTTACCACAGTGTCATCACATGGTCCTGAGTTTTGAGGTTTATCTGAAAGTTTTTTTCTTGATATTGGAAAGGTTTTGGGGGCATTTCGAAAATTTGGATGGATGTTTGCCTCCACAATTGCACAATGTGCCTTTGAATCCATTTAACTTGGCAGTCACAACTTTTGTTTGTCAGTCCACATTTTATGCACTTCAGAGGGAGTTTGCACTCGTCTGAGGAATGGTTAAAAAAATTACAATTGTGGCTTTGAACTTGTATGGTTCTACTGATACAATATAAAATACATTAATTTTATAACATCATAAATTGTTTCAGAGCCTATCTCATTTATTTCACTTGAGACAAATGCATAGGAAACCAGGCCCTAAATTTAATCATTTAGAAAAATTTAAGATGTTAAATCCTTCCTTCAGAAGTTTCTTCTTGATCTCATCAGCTGAATAATCAAAGGGGGTACCCCCTGATACATACTTTCAAACGTTTAAATTTCTTCTGTACATCGCATAATGCTAAACTTTATATTTGAGTTAAGTAAGAAGTTATGTTCTAATGATAGTCAATGCTGGTGGGGATGACTTTCAGAAACTCTCCAGAGATGCGTGCGGTAAATTGTGAGAAGCTATCAGATGACAATGTTATGAAAAAGTCACTGAATTATTCGGGGGGAATAACCAAAATTGGTTTCATTTTGACAACTGGGGCTCTGCACTCTCCGGGGCTAAAACCTTATGACTTTCCATTATCAATATTTGTACTAACATTGTCAGTGTCTCAAATAATCATGACATTATTTTTAGTAATAACCTTGTTAGAATGACTATGCACATTAAATTAATTACTAACATCCAGGTTAAGAAAACTTTTGCTTAATTTGGTGGGGCATGCAGTGTTTCTTGGGGAGGGAAACCATCTTCAGCCTGCGTACGTTTTTTGGTAATCAAATTATTTTTCTTTCTAATAGAGCCACTTCCAAGTATCGTTTGCATGCCCACTTTAAAAAGATTTGCATTTTTAGAACCATTGTGTGAGGTCTTAGAAACCTTACTTGAACTAGGGAGGATGACTACATTACTATGGGCAGCAACATTTTCAGCATTTACATGTGCAACAGATATACTAACACATTTTAAAACATCAAGATCAATAATATTAAGTAAATCAGACATGTTATGATCCGTAAAAACCTCGCACTTACCTCTAGTATCTTGAATTTGCGAGTCCATAATTTCTATAATCTATGTGCGCATATCATATCCGAATGTAGGTCTTGTCTGGATTATCCTTAAAATTTTGGTCCATGGCAGCCATTAATTTGTCTTCGAATCCGAGCGAATTTTGAAGAAAATCCACTGCATTGATGAAGTCTATTTTACTGTACACATTTTTTCCGCAATTAAATCTTTTAACAGTTCAGCCTTATTGGTTTTCATAAGCGGCATACTTGTAGCATCAAAGGCCATATCCGAATTGTCCCAGTCCCATCCAGAAATACATTCACAGTCCGAATCGCTCACCACATCCATAATAATGCATTAAAAAATCCATGTAATCCAAGAGCACAAGATCTCCCTCAGTGCATTGTCTGACTTTAATACAAGTCAAATTAATAAAATTAATTAAATAATAATGTATAAATACAAAGTAAAAAGCAGTTCAAAACCTAATCCACTTGTATACTGAAAGCAGCAGCAAGTGGTTGTGGTAGTGTGTGTGTGTGTGTATATATATAGAGAGAGAGAGAGAGAAAGAGAGGGAGATTTTGTAAAAACAAAACTTTTTTTTAAAAAAATAATATAATGATGCCTAGTATTTTTGCGCATTAAGCTGCTGAAAATTATAAGTAAAGCCATAAAGTAATAAATTTCATAAAATCCTATAAATGCCAAAAAAAAGACCTTAAAAAAAATCTGAAAGGATTCAGATTTTAGATTACGTCCAAAGGGATTTTACTTAATGATATGATAATTTGCCGAACGAAACAAACATTAAACTAAACCCAATACATTTCCAATAATCAACCCAGTACAATTCCAATAACCAACATAATACAATTCCAATAACCAACATAATACAATTCCAAAAATTCCAGTAGCCAACCCAATACAATTCCATTAACTGACAAAGAAACATAAGCACTAAATTGAAAAGTGATTCAACGCCTTTTTGTTTCTGACGCAAAATGCCAAAATGAAAGTAATAGTCCTTCGGGACTAAATCCCTTTGGACTAATAAATGTTAAAACTAAAATACTTCAAACAAGTAAAACTGTAATTAAAAAAATCAATGCAATTTTAAAAATAAGGACTATAAAAGAAGAGGAATTCAATAAACTTCAATGCCACTTCATCAGAAGGAACATTGAAATCTCTCTTCTGTAAAAAGAGAGATATATATGCGTGTGTATGTATATATATGTAAGATAAAAATATTTAAACCAAATTTCTAACTTATCTCTTTAATTATTTCCCCTTTATGTCTTAAAAATAATAACTGCTTATAATGAACATCTTTAAACTAAAATCAAAATTTAAACTTTAATTTGCTAAAGCACTTGATTTCTCCATTTTAATTTGGCTATTTCTCCTTTCTCTCCAAAAAGTAATAACTACTTATAATAAATCTTTTTAAACTGCATCATTTCAAAATGAAACCATGTTGTATGATTCTTGCATAATGTTAATGATGTAGACACTTACATGAAGGCTTCAGTTTGGAAACTGAATTTTTTGTTTACCAGTAGGGATTAAATGTAAATCCAAACTGCGTAATTTTGAACCGAGCTTTCATCTTGGACATATCGCATTTTCTCTTTCCTTCTTCCTCTTGTCAGAGGGCTACCGCTGCTTCTGTTACCACAGTATCCTAAAAATGGGAAGCTCTTCAACAGCAGATGTCTGCACTGTGTCTGTGTAGCTCTGTTGTCATAAAAAAAGTGTTTGTTGATGAGAATAAAGGAATATTAGATTAGTCCATGCCTGAAACTACGCATTTACATGCCATCAGCATCCAAATTACAAAGTATTTCATATGTAAGTTAAATAAGGACCGAGTTCTTTTTTTGGGGGGGGAGACAGCAAGAATTTTGTTCTTTGAAGTAAATAAAAGGTGATCCAAAGGAAAATAAAAAAAAGTAAAAAAGAAGTATTAAATATCTTGTAGTTTTCCATCATAGGATTGGTGTACTAGGACATCCATTTTTCTGAAATACTCGGAGTGTAATGTAATAAAGACAAAAGTAGTTTTTATTTAAATGAACAAATTAATTAAAAGAAACAAAGTATTATTACTCGTACTTGGTTATTACTATGTATTCCGACCTCTGAGTAAGCCTTATTATAGTAGTCCAACCGCTACTTGGCTATGATAAGCATAGTAAGTAGGGACTTGGGGTTGAACTACTTTAATAATCAATTTAACAACTTGTTTTAATTATTTTTTTAATAAAAATTACTTTTGGTGCTATTAAGGTTTTCATTGCATACTTCAGAAGCATAGCTATCTTGCTACACTTCGTATGACATCAAACTCATGATGAAATGTGGCACTTCATTTAGCTTTTATTATTGTTGATTTTACTTCTGTTTTTATTCTGCAGGTTTAATATTTGTCTTTTTTTTTTTTAATCTTTCAGTGTTAATTTCGTGGCTGTACCGAATATGAACTTAGGAAAGCGTATGAATTTATTTACTGCAGCTTACAAAATATCTTTTATTATTTCTACAACTTTACTGCAGCTTGTAGCGTATTTATAATTCAAGTTTTATACTGCCTTATTACCTTTCTAGTATTATTCTGACACGTGCGGAGAAGTCCACAAGAGCCTTTACTTTTGCAGTTTTTGGTTGTAAACATATTTTCTAATTATAAAAATGGTTTAAATGATCTAAATGTTCATGTATTTCCATTTTTAAACTTAAAAAAATCATATTTTCTAAAATTACAAGATCTAACAGTTGCTGATCCTCCATTCCTTATACTTATATTTAGGAGAATTTTCTGCTCATTATAAAAAAAATATAGCATACAGCACAAATATTTTGGCTCTCGTACAACAAAAATTTGGCAAAATATTTAATTTCAAAATTTGTGATTTTTGACATCATTTTCAACTTGCTTGTGCGGTTGGTTAAGAGGAAAAGTATATTGAGGTTGATTCTTTGACCCTTTTTTTTATGATTTACTAGTGTGTAACATTCTCTAAATTATAATTTTGTTACAATTGATAATTTTCATGTATTTTATGTTTTCAGATGCTAAAAATTCATTATTAGTATTCACATGAAGTTTTTATCATTTTAGGATTATCATATAATAAACATACAAAAATTCATTAAAATAGAAGTATTTTTAATTTTAAATTCATGCAGTTAATGTTATGCTTAGGCTATGGACTGACACTGAAGTGTGCCAATGTTTTCCAGAATATGACTTTTATAAGATCTTTTTGAAAAACAATATATATTGATCAATAATTTTTAATCTATTAACATAAGATTTTTTTTAATGACAAGTTTTAAACAAATGCGAACATTTCGCTCTTCAGTTTACGGTCTCTAACTTTAAGTACTTTGGTCAATTTTTGTAGAATTTTATGTCAGTGGAAATAAAATTTAAAAAGCTTTTAGCGTAATATACTTCTAAAAGAAACAGGAAACTTAGTTGTTTTATTTTTTCAATATAATCCGTTTCAACACACTTTACACATTTTTTAGTTAGAGAAGAGATATTGGAGCTATATATGGACTGAAGAGGATGATTAGTCCCTTAAAACATACATTTCTGTATTACTTCTTTGGCAATGACAAGTGTATGTATTGGAGCATTATGACGGAGATAATGATGTCCTTGATTTAACATTCTGTGCTTGTTAATTTCGTTGTATATTTGATGCAAAAGACTTGCATACGTTTTTTCATTCATGTTTGTTTTCTATCATGAGCATATTTTGGCAATCCCAAAGAATTGTAATTTTAATCTTTTTCTTTGATTGTTGCATTTGGGCTTTTTTGTGGCAGTGCCCCCCCCCACAATTTTTGCTCTTCATATATTCCCTCTTCAACAGGAGATCATAATAGAACCAGTTTTATTTCATGTTATGATTGACAAAAACTTTTTTGATTTTGTACTCTGAAGCTGTAGGAACTTCTTGACTGTAATTGACACATTCTTATTTTTGAATTTTCGACAAAAATTGAGCACTCATTTTGCAGAGACCTTGTTTATAGAAAGATGCTCAGGTAGCATGCACAAATGGTTGTTTTAGAAAAGTTCAGTTGTGCTACTATCTTTGGTTTTAAACTTCTGGCATCCAGTATTCCTTTCTAAATGAGATCAATGTTTCCTGATGCCAATGGATCTAACAGCTGACCATTCTTTCATTGTATAAGAACCATTTTAAACACCACCAAAATGTCATTGTATCTCATTAGGATTAATTTTGCCATTTTAGCCTAATATTTAATAACTGATGGTACTCAATTTTAAGCATTTTAGAAAAACTTGGCACATTTGACAGTGACAAAATTCACTTAACAGTCACAAAAGAACTAAAATGATTAACTACACTTTCAAATTTACTCAAATTTGGCACTACATGCATAAAAAAAAAATTTAGACAGTGTTTAAATTGTAGGGCAGAAGCTCTTAGATCTTAACCATGTACAGGGATCATTAAAAAAAACTTCCCCGATGTATGAACCCCTAACATCTTATCTACTCAATCAATCAAAATATTTCAGATATTGTTGTTTGCATGCATGCTCTTGAGATTGTCATGATTGAAAACAACAGAGCTCTCGCGGTTATGGTTGCAGTGAAAAAATTTTGAAATTTTCGAATGGCAGCAGTTACTTATTCCTGTGCGAATTGATCAGTGCATTGAAAAACTATAAATGGCATTTGAACCATCCACGTCTAGTGAAAATTGCTGGCATAAAACATTTTCAAAGAAGAGCGTTATAAAGGACCAATGACAACACTGAGAGAAGCTGCATTGATGCGCTGTGCATAATTCACAGGAATACTGCAAGAATTGCATACCATTGCATACTGCAAGAAGTGCTGCCTGTCGTTTGTATGTACTGAAAAACTGCAGTCCTTTAGCTTCTGTGCTCTGTTCTACGGATGTTTTCTTATCAATTGCAGAGCATCCAGGTGTTGCAACCTACAGATGAGCAGCAGTGTGTAGGCTTTATGAATTTTTCGGTATCAGGTATGATGAAAATACAGGTGGTCACTGTAGATATTATAGAGGAATGAGGATTTCTCCTTAATGGGGAACATAAACTCCAAAAACCGTGTTCACTGGGCTGACGAAAATTATCACTATATACCCTTTACATATACTAAGTGGCTATATGGTGTGACAGTGCAAGCACATTCGTTTTCCATTGTAAGTGCTTGGTGTACAACAATGTTGCAGAATTCCAGAATTGCAACAGTGGAATGTCATTAATGACAATGTATGGATGCAGGATGGTGCTGCTCCACACTTCTGCGCACGTGTTTGGCAAGTACTGCAGTAGCACTTCGGAGGTACAGTCATCTCTCTTAACTTTGCAATTTTATGGCCACCGTGATCCTCTGACATCGCTCTGATTCTGTGGTTGTCTGAAATGTAAGGCATGCACATGAAATGCGTGGGATTTGTCAGAACTCAAAGATGCCATAAAACGTGAAGTTATACAGATTCCTCGTGGGATGTTACGTTCATCATTATTATTAACAATCTCTCTCATGCAGTGCATCATTAGCATGTGTGAATGTGGGCACATCGAAAACTTGTAATTCCTATAAAAGTTTTCTTCCCCCTCTTCTCTTGTCCTCTCATTGCTCCTTTATAATGCTGTTCTTTGCATGTTTTTGTGCCGGCAATTTTTGTCATATGTAAATCATTCCAGTGTCACTTAGGGCATCTCAGTGCACTGCAGTTTGTGTGGGAAAAAAGTGGGTATTGCTGTTAAAATTTTTTAAAAATTTTTCACTGTAACCGTAACTGTGAAAGATCTATTGTTTTAAATCATCACAATCTTGAGTGCATACATTCAAATAACAGCATCTGAAATTTAACTTCGATTGGTTGAGTGGATAGGCATCTAGGGGTTCATATGTCGAGGAAATTTTATTTATGATCAGCCTGCATTATATATACATATGTATGCTATTATTGTCTTTCATTTATTAGAGATCTTTTACATCAAAGAAATTCATATCTAGAATTTGTATTTTCCTTTAATAGATGCATTATGTATACTCTCATGTACATACTTGCATTTAAATTATTTGTCCTTTTAATGCATTTTAAATTATTTTTTAAAATAAGTGCTTTATTTTATTAGAATGTAAGCAATTTGTTTTTAGAAATTACAAAGGTACTGTTTAAAATAAAAATTTTAATATTTGTTCAAAGTTTGAATCTGTTTTCTTGCCCTAGGAGATTTTACTGCTGCCAAAGCACTTTTATATGAATATGTGGATAAAGAAGGTAAGGATCCTGAAGGAAGGATATTATTAGCTCAACTTCATCTGCAAGAAGGAGACTTGTATGCTGCTAGTCATTGTCTTGAAGTTGCCTTAAGTTTGAACTTTGAGGTATATTTATGTAACTTGTTTGATTGTATGAAAGTACACCTTGCAAAAAAATTGAGAGGCGACAGTTCTAGATTTCGGTTTGCTGGGCCGATTGACGAAATTTAACTAGCGTTTCGCATGTCTCGAAAACGCAGCTAAGGATGCATATTAGATGTATATTAAGCATTCTTCTAACATAGGTATTCTAAAACAAAATCGGACTTTTTTCTGAAATGACACGCCGATTTTTTTCCATATTCCGATTTTGTGAATCAAATTATGCCAAAGTGCCAAGTTTTTTAAAAGTCGCAAGAGTGGTTTTTAAACAATTAGCTCTCAAAATTTTAGCTCCTCTATATTAACTGAATTTGGTATACATTTAGTAGCATCTCTCTCTCTCTCTCTCTCTTTCTTTTTTTTAATAAAACTTATTGGATTTCTTCCTTCACAGTTCGAAGTTTAAGTTAAATCCAAGTAAAATTCACACTCATTTTACGATTTGCTTTTAAATTTGCATTTTTTAGTAATTTTTATAAATTTTTCGAAAAAGATTTTAATATATGAAATTTTTACCATTACCATAAAGTAGATATATTTCTAGGCAAACCTGCAAAAATTACACTTTTTTTATTCAAAACTGACCGTGATATACGGGAATTTATATAGTGGCGCGTTTTGAAATTTGATATATTTGTTGTAAGCGATAATAATGTCAATGTGCTTTGTGCACTTCTTTAAAATGACTTCAAAGAATGAACAATGCACCCTTTTTTTTTCCATTGGTGCACAGTGAAAAATAGGAAAGGAAATTATGTTATTATAAATAAGAATTTCACCAAGTGAATTATTCTTTTGACAAACTGAAGAGAGTGTGCCAAGCTAAATTTTTTAATTTCTCGGTAAGTTTCTCACCAAATTTTACAAAATTTAATATTTGGAGATAATTTAAATCACAGAATTGGAATATGGGAAAAATAGGTATTCAGAAGACCAATTTTGTATCAAAATGCTTATATTAGAACAGTGCTGTATATAAATCTAATATATATTCTAAGTCGCGCTTTCTAGCTATGAGAAACACAAATTAAATTTCGTCAATCAGTCCAGTAGAACCTGAGATACAGAACTGTCCCTTTTTGTGCAGAATATGTATTATATATATGTTTGCTAGTGTTAATGCACAAACATCAAAACCATCTCTGTTTTCTGTATATTTGTGCACTGTGTTCTAAAGTAGTGAATGATAGATTTAATACCTATATTGAAGCTCTCTCTGTCTTATTTCATTTGAGTATAGAAAAGCAAAGAATTTAGAAGATTTCAACGATGCTGTGGCAGTATGCTTTAATAACAGTATTTCTGAAATGGTAATGGACTGTTTGTTTAATTGAATAGTTAGTACCTGTCAGAGGTAATCTGAAGCCAAGTGACATCTTTGAGCTGCTGGTATAGCATTAACGAGCCCTAACACTTTGTGTCAAAGTCAGCACAGTATGTCTTGTCATGTCTGTAGCACAAAGAAGGTATATTGTGGCTGTTATCATTAATTGCAAATATGGTGACAGGCCGATTACGTCTGAATCATTCATATGCCTATTGCTCCTAGCTATTTATTGCTGCAAATACTTACAGTTACTTGATATTTATTCATATTGGACCATCGATAACTGGGAGAAGTTTGGACAAATTCCATTTTTTGTTACAACATGTAGATGAATGAAGTTTTCATGTTTACTTATGGGTTTCTCTGCATTCAGCACTCTTAAGTGGATAATCATTCTAGCCAGCATTTTCTAGGGCAGCAACTAGATCTACTGTGCCTGCAGATGGGACAGTTCCCTGGCAAGCTTACACCTACTTTAGCATTGGAGCTGATAACCTATATGGCCAGTGTATTGGCTAGCAGAGCTGGTGTCTTTCAAGATAATGCATCTTGTCAAAGTATGAAGAAGGTTAAACAATGATCCGCAAAACATGATAAGGAATTCTGTTTATTGCTTAGTCTTCCATATTTACTATTTATGAATTGTGTTTTGAGTCGGAAAAATAGCCAAAAGCAGCTTTCCCACAGTCGTGTTATTCATGACAGTTGTAAATCTTTTATTACAGTCAGCGTAACAAAACTGAAAGATTGCTAACAATATCTTGTTGAACCCATGCATTCATGCCACATCGTTTTACATAACCGGTTTTAATCTTCTGGCTGTTAGGTGTGAAGTGTTCAAAATTTAAGAATGCTGAAAGTATCTGTCAATACCTCTTGGAAAAGAGACAGTCATGCCAGATGTCTCAAAATGTAATTCTTTAATGCTAATATCAACATGTCTGCAGTTAAATTTCCTTATTTTCAAAATTACTTCTGTTTGCTGTATAAGAAAACTAAAAAAAGAAATTCTATTTAAAAAGAATTAAAGCATAATCTTCGCAATGTAATAGTAACTATGAATAGCTTGAGCTTTTTCCTAAGAGACATTTTGAAAATTTAAAGAAAATATTAAAAGTATCCTGTGCATCCTGGGGTAAAGAGGCTAAAATATGCTTAATTTGAATTTTTGCTTTCAATACTGACATCAAAATTTCAGCCAATGGATCATGATGTGGTTTTTATCTTAAAGATTTATTATGATAGCCTCGTGGAGAAACTAAATTATTAGCTAGCTAATTTTATGAGCTTGTATGAATTCAGATTATGGAGAATTTTTCAAAAAGTTCGAAATTGCTAATTCTACCTTATAATTGAAAGAAATTGTCATATTTTAGATTCATATGCAATAGTGGAAATATTTAGTAAGTGTATCAAGATTTCTGTGTTTTAAGATAGAGGTTGGATTTGAGAATATGGTTGCAATATAAATGCATGTAAGGAAAACTGAACTGAGATGATGAAATAATTTAAAATTTGATCAACTAATTATAACAGTATCCATAAAGTCACTTAATTTCTAATTATTTTATTGTTATAAATCATTTTGTATACTTTATTTCAGGAAGTGGATTTTTTTACTATGCTTCTATATTTTGTATGCTAAAAATATCAAATAAAAGAATTTTTTGTGCCTTTTTCAGGTTTCATAAATTTTTTAAGTTATGGGGAGTTTGCTGGGTATATAAATATGCAATTTGTTTACATTAAATTTTAAAATATGAGTAATTTTTTTTGGTTACTCCATATGTAATTTACAAAGAGCGTATTTCCATATTCAAACTGTTTTATGGTTTTATATCATTTCTTGCATTCATTTTTCATGCAAAACTCAGTGTCAGTATAAAATTTATGTGCTTGCATTACCTCTTCTCAAGATGCATGGTTTAATTTTCTCATTCT
>KK121029.1:197433-250544 GCA_000611955.2 Stegodyphus mimosarum
AATGTTTCGTAGAATTTTTAAAAAAATAACTAGAATTTAAAAAAAATTAATTAAGTCAAATACTTGTTTAAATTTAAGGCTTAGATATCATCGTGTTACAATATGCCACTATGATAAATGAAATTTTAGAAATTTTATGATATGTGTATGCATAAAAATTAATTTCAAACTTTTTTTTTAAAGTAAAATGGGATATTTTAGATGATTTTATGGATTAATGATTGTTTTTCATATATTGTGTTTTATAGTGATAATGTTAAAATAATGATATGATAAGTGCTTTTCTAAATCAATAATGCATTGTTTGTAGAGTTTAAAATATTTTTAGTCATTTACTTCATAGAAATGTTTTATATTTTTGATTTAGTAATCTGTAATTTATTTCTGAATTGTAGAATTAATATTTTACTTTCCAAATTTTTTTTCCAAATTTACTTTATTTCATAACCCTTTCTGATTAATTGTGCTGCTCTATATTTTGAATGTTTACTGTATTTTGCATTTCATCTCTGTTCCATTAAATTGATTTAAATAAAATTTTATAAAGATTAATAGTCATTTAGATATTTTTAGTAATTGTTTTAGATATTTTTTCCCTTCGGTAAAATGAATATTAGCCATTTTATGAAAGAGGCCGTCTTAATATGCATGCCTTGCAGTGAAATATTGGAAAATAATTTTTTAATTAGTATGATTTTAGAAATTATTATCTTAATTTCTTTCAAACTACTAGAAGTTTGTAAAATTATGTTAGCTCATGAAAGTAGATTGCTACCACCAAAAGACATGTGAAGAACTCAAAATGTCTGATATTGAACTTTTATTAAATGCATTAAGGAATCACAGCATGTTCAGAATTTGTTTTTGATTAACCTTACTGATTAAACTTGATTAGAAAACATGCTACACTGCAAAGCCCAAAAATCCGGGTATCCAACTGGACCATAAGCAATTATTTTTTCTTTTCTGTTCCTTTCTTTCTTTTTCCTGTATTATTTAAGAGAGAATTTGCTTTTCTTTACATAGAGTAGGAGCGGATAATTAAATACTCATGACGAATATATTACTGCATGTTACTGGAATTCCACCATAGCCAATAAGAATACATTGTTCGATGTACTGATGTTCGCGATGACAACACTTGTAGGAGGGTTAGCATTTTACTACCGCACTTAATAAGCAAAAATCAGAGACTTATTTGGATTTGTGTTGTTGCTTATACTTTTTTTGTTAGCATAGCACTGGAAATAGGAGAAAGATTCTGATGAACTTAAGTTCAGTTCACATAGCAACTTTCACTCTCCTTTAACTTTCTAAATCTCTCCAGAATTAGCTGTATTTTTTTGCTAGTTATTATTAATACAGCTGTCTTATCAAAATGAAAATTTGAATTTTTGAATTCCTTTTAAAGAGTTTCTAATTCTGTAACTGCAGTGGGATCTGCATGTTTCAATATAAAGTGAGCAAAATGTAGAACTGCTGGAGGGGGGAAACAGATAAAGGCATACCCTTCTTAAAACTATCTGAGGAGTATGTCCTTAGAATCTTTTAAAAAGCAGGAAAAGGAACTCTGTTTGAATTTTGAACTGAATGTGTCTGGATTTTGACAGGTGACTCATAATGAATAACAAATAATCTTTCATTATGCTGAAAGTGACGATCATGATAATTTAATGAATGAATTGGTGAGGTAGTGGCACAGCGAGGGCATGACATATGCAATTCAAATGCTGATGGCTCATGTCAAAAATGTTTCATAAGACTTAAAAATTTGAGTGTGCATATTCAACATAACTAACGTAACTAAACTATTCAACGTAACTAAATTTAAAAATCTCCGTAGTGAGCTGTTGAAATCTTCAAATAAAAAAGTTTCAGCTGATATTGAGACATCTGAACAATTTGCAGATAAATTCATCAAATTCATTATAGTAAAAAATATCTTCGGAATAAATTTATAATGCCAATGAAACTGGCCTTTTCTAGCAATATATAATGCAAAATATTTAAGTATCTCTGTAGAAAGGCTCCAACTGGTGTCAAAGATTGCAAAGTGAAACTAATGATTTTGGAATGTGCAAGTATAAATGAAGAAGTACTCAACTTCAGGCATTTAAAGGAGAGAAGATTGTCCCTGTTATCTTTAATTCCTAAAAGAACATGAATGACGTGTGAGAATTATTCCATACATGAGGCTTAACAGCATTTAAAATTGGTTTATTTACTGGGATAGTGCAAAATTTGCCCTTATTATAGATGCTTGTTCAGCACAAATTTTTAGTAAACATAACATCTCATATTAATTTAGAAGTCAAACAACAAAAATCAGCATTATATTTTCAAATTTTCACAGGACTAGTTTCGATGGTTTTACCGAACCGTCATTCTCAGCTGCAAAAGCGCAAATGAACGAGATGAGATATAATGATAAGATAAGAAAGCTTGGACAGGAGACAAGCTACTGGCACCATCTGTTGATGAAACTAGAACTAAAACATAAAGAACTAAATGATATTTTATGGTGCCAGTAGCTTGTCTCCTGTCCAAGCGTTCTTATCTTATGTAATCATTACATCTTATCTCGTTCATTTGCGCTTTTGCAGCTGAGAATGACGGTTCGGTAAAGCCATCGAAACTAGTCCTGTGAAAATTTGAAAATATAACGCTGATTTTTGTTATTTGACTTCTAAATTAATATTTGTTCGGAGAGTTATTGTATCTTAATTATAACGTCTCATCTTATTCTTTCCTCAAAATTGTACATCAGTCATTCAGCCAATAGTCTTAAGAACTGGATTACAGATGTAAATTAGCCTTTTTAAAATCTGTGCTAAATTTTCTCAGCAGTGACAGACTGTTGAATAATTTTTGAAATATCTAATCGTAAAATCTACTGTATGGAGCATGGCTGTATATATAAGTCATGGGAGTTTGTGTCTGCAGATATTTTTTCAAATGCTTAGCATAATTTGCGGCCAGCTACCATATTTTAGGGTGATAATAGTGATAGCTGCAAATTTAAAGGTTTTCAGATATCACGAACAAAGGCAAAATTTACCATTAATGGAATTTGTGAAAAAATTTGGAGAAGTAATAATGAATGAAGGTGATATAAGAAAAGCTTTCCTTTGTGATGACATGCCCTAATCATCAATCAGCTAATGGAAAACAAAATCTGTTGTATAGGTTTGAATTCAGAAAAGAGCGAAGCAAGTGACAAAGTGGATTTTGAAAATTAAAATTTTTAACTGAATAAGAAATTATGTCTGTCTATAAAATTAAAGAGAAGGTATTTGAGCAGGAAATGAAACAGCTTACTTTGAAAGAAATATGTGATAATAAAAATAAATATTGAGCTTTGTAAAATTTCTTTTAAATTTTGATTCTCCTAAGCTCAAAAATGCTTCAATATTTTATCAACAATTATTTTATATGTTTAATTTAATAATTTTTACTCATCTTAATAGATTTAAATTGATGATCTAAAATCTAGAATCGCTGAAGTCCTGACGATTCCAGATCTCCAACTTTGTATTGTATGTATATAATATTAAATGAAGAATGAAAATAACTCTGCCTTTCTTTTTCATAATAGGTACGAGAAAATTTTGATTACCTGCAAATCAAAGCTGAAATTCAAAAGCAAAAAGGACTGCTTACAGATGCAGCTGAAACTCTAAATTTTGCTAAATCAATTGCTTTTCCTCAATCCACTGGGAATGGTAATGCATTGTATCTCTTAATAAATTTCAAGTATTACAAATGATTCTATTGGGATGCTGTAGTATTTTTTCATATATTGTGTAGTATAAGTCATGTATTGTGTATTGTAATTTTCATATAATGTGTAGTATATTTACAGATGCAGCTGAAACTCTAAATTTTGCTAAATCAATTGCTTTTCCTCAATCCACTGGGAATGGTAATGCATTGTATCTCTTAATAAATTTCAAGTATTACAAATGATTCTATTGGGATGCTGTAGTATTTTTTCATATATTGTGTAGTATAAGTCATGTATTGTGTATTGTAATTTTCATATAATGTGTAGTATATTATATTCTTATCAAGCTTCATATTAAGAGGATCACAATGTATGTTTTGTTTTAATGTGTGTCAGCTGAATGCTGTAACATTTGTTAGAATATTTTAAAATTAAATATGTGATAGATATTTTCTTTCTCTTTTCCCTTCCCCCTTCCTTATTGTTTTGAGAAAAAAAAATAGTAGCCATTTCAATATATGGTGACGAATAGTTAGAGAAAGAAAGACTGGATAGCCAGGTACAGTGGGTACAGGACAATAATTCTTTAGTTCTGACTCATCTGTAATGTCAGACGTATGGCTCCGCTTTTGGTGTATCCAAATAATTATCATTAAGAATGTAGGTGGGCTCTATGCATTCCCTTATGTATCATCTGCCAAGTCAGGGGTCTGAAATCTATCTGCTAGTTGGTTGAAGAATGAAATAATAGCTTGCATTTGTGTAAACTTTGATTTTCCTTTAATCTTATGATATCCACATATTTTTCTGGAGAGAAAAAATATTTCAAGTGTAATGCTTTATGAGGATTATTTAGTTATTTTAGGTGGATTTTCATTAGGTATTTCATGTTACAGCATTATCTTTCTTCGTATGTATGATTTCATATGTATGAGATAGGTTCATTCATACCTTTCGAATAGCTGTTGAAAGTCAGTGAAGCTCTTCCTAACTTCAGATTAACTATGTTGAAAAAAATAAAGCTTTCACTTTTATAGATGAATATTTATGTTTCAGAGTGTAAGAACTGGCAATGAATACTTTGGAGAAAATGCTTGTATTTACTGTTAAAACCACTATTTGATGAGATGAGGATGAGAGTCCTGCTATGTGAGGAATGCTTTTTGAGAGATTTATTTCTGCCTTCTAATCAATCTTTCAGCGAAAATGAAAATTGTTTTTGTCTGCTAATCGAAAATATCTTCTTCCATTACTGTAGAAACAATTGGTGACATCAGAGATCAGTAACTAACTTGCATGCATGCATGTCAAGATGATCATACTTCATATTTATTATTCGTTTTCTAACAAACATTTATGTTTCACCTGAGTGATATCTAGAGGCATGTATTCTTTAGTTTGTTCTGTATATTTACATATCATATTACCTGCATGCTTTTTTTCTTAAAATGTTTGTATAGTTCTGGGTTTCCTGGCATCTGATTTGATTAATAACTTTTCAAAAATGTTCCTATCCATTTTATTTTATTTTTGGCAAGTATTTCTTATTAATGTTAAATAAATTAAAGACAACTGCTTAATTTTAAAGTTTTTTTAGTAGCTAGTAGTAATTGCTAAGTCATTAGTAATATTATTAATTGTATCGCTATATACTTAGAGGTTTTAGTTAATTTCATTCATTATGCATTTGAAGAAAATGAGAAACTGAGTCAATTCGTTTTTGAATATATTCAATTTTATACATTTAATCTTTTACAGAATTTCCATCTGTTGTGAATATTTTCTATTTATTACATACAGTATTTCAACACAGAATATTAATTTTAATATTATCTTAAAATTATTGGATTGAAAGAAAGTATCTTGAAAATTACTGAAAATCCATATGTTTTCTATCATTGCTATTACATCTTTGAATGAAGAACAGCATAATGGCTGGAAGCGAGATGCAATAGCTGATCACAGTTCATTAATTAATAACTAAGAATCTATGGGAACAGAGCCAGATTAAAACTTTCAGAGGCCATAAACACTTGAAAAGTTTTGATGCCTTGACATGCATTTACACCAGTGTTTTTTCCATTTTTTCGCTATCTGTCTTACTTAGCTTCACTATACATTCCATGATTAAACTAGCTATGTGAATTTTATGCATTTTCCCTTTCCCTCATTTTCTTTTATTTATGCATATACATGTCATAATTACAGGGTGGTTTATTTAAAAGGGGATCAAACATTTAAGAGTACAAAATTTTGCATTCTATTTGTAATTGGTCTCTGATTCCTTTAATGTTCCATTATGTGTAAGGATAAAGAGGTTTGCTGTGAAAGTATGAATTCCTCAGAAGCAGAAAGGGGTTTGATAGACTTTTTTGTGGGAAGCGGATTTTGAATGTTATCTCTTGTTTTGTAAGAGCTTCCTTTGTGACAACATTTCAACTTTAGATCAGATGTTTTTTGCAGAAGAGGCACAGTTTCACGATAGTGGCTCCGTCTGTAGAAAAAATTTTAGCACTGAAAACTGATTTGTTTATCAAATCTGTTTTGAATATTGTGAAAATTTATATTTACTGTGCATATCAAGGCAACAAATAATCATGGCCTTGTTCTTTGAAACATCTATGGATGTTAAGAGCTGTTCAAAGTATTGACTACGAGCTCATTGGCCTACTGCAGAAAAATAAACTTCGTGTATACAGAAAGATTGTGTAGCATTGCAACACAATATAAACAGTTTCCATCTTGAAGATGCTAGAGAACTTTTTTTGTTTGAAAAATCACTTCAAAAGTGGCTATCAAGACTTCGGTATCTATTTTCTGAAAAAACTCATAACAAACTGTGTACATAAAAAGTACAACTCTTGGAAAAGTTAATAGTGTTGCTCGTGTACGGTTTCGTAATGGATTAAATTCACAAGCCGATAAAAAGTTAATAAAACTTATTATTTTTACAAGAAATAAAACAAACTGCTGAAATATTTCCTCGATATATATTCGTACAATATCACTATCTCAAATGTTAAACAGAACTCAATTCAAAACAGAGAAACTAATTCAAAATCACAGCGAATTCGCGACAATCAATAACAGCATTACGTAAACACACAGTTCGTTTCAAACAACAGCAACTGAGCTGAAGTGTTTTAATTGGGCTTTTATAAGCTTTTTAATTATTCACTAGAACATTCTGGTAAAACCTATGTTCTCGATTTTTCTGGATGTCAACAGCAATTACGAGATGTTTATTTATTAAACATTAAATGCACGTGCTCTTTTATTTTTACTTTTCCAACATAGCTTTCTCTTCAAAAATCGTCTGTATTGCACAGAAAAATAAAACAATTTTAATTACAATTCTAAATAAAATACTAAATAAATACGAAATCCATAACACTACTCCCTTCCCAAGGACTGCATGTCTGGGGCAGTAGAATCCCTGGGCAGGAAGCCAAACTTACAACAAAGGCATCAATGCAATAATAAACCTTACATTACAATAATTACAATAAGTAACCTTTAGCAAATCAAATACTATCAATCACCAAATACAAATCAAATATTATCAAGTACTAAATACAAATCAAATACTAAATACAAATCATATACTAAATACAAATCAGATACTAAATACAAATCAGATACTAAATACAAATCAGATACTGTCAAATGCTAAATACAAAAAGGACCATGGTCTTATACTATTTACAATTATATACACTATGTACTATGGTGATAGTAAGGAGCTAACCTGTCGTAATGAATGACTTTGTGTTTAGGGTTCGATGACTTATGGATCTCAACAATGGCATCGTTCAGCCTGTTTAGGACTGTGTACAGACCATCCAAAGGTGACTGTAGTTTGGGACAGAGTCCTTTGCTTCGAGTCGGATTCCACAACCACACCTTGTTACCTTCGCCGAATCGATGTTTAGTAGCTCTGGTGTCATATTCGGTCTTCACCTTCTTCGTCACCAAGTTGACTTGCTCTCGTGCAGAACAGTGCATCACTTCAAACCGGGCCAGGACATTTTGGATGTATTCTTCAGGTGATAAAGGTCCATGCATTCGGCAACCAACGAAGAGATCATTATGCAGATGAAGGTGACAACCGATGAGCATCTGGGATGGAGAATTGCAAGTAGTCTCAGGTTTCTTTTCAACCCTAGTGTGATTTCGGCAGCTTTCTGAGCGGAGTCTCTCAGCTAACGTGTCAGCGTTTCGAGGTGAGGATTCCTTCTGATGATGGATAGTTATGTCCTCTGATGCTGACAACAGTTTGTTGTCTTTGAAGTCCAAGGAAAAGTTGTATTTTCTTGAAAAGTCCAATCCAAGAATGCAGAGATCTGTAATATCTGCCACATATGCTGTGTGATGGTAGGCGGCACTCCCAAGCATGATGTTGACATTTAACTTCCCATCTATGTCCATTTTATCACCAGACGCAGTCTAGAGTGTAACACAGTATGGTGTCCAAATAAATTTTTCTTTAAATCGTTGAGCTAAATCTTTTCGAATGATGGTAACATTAGCTCTTGTATCAATGATCATGTTGGAAGGCACTCCATCGATATGCCCATGGATGGATAGTCCATTACTATTGCCACACACTTCAGAAATCTTGAGCGCTTTAAAATGGGGTTGTTCACTGTCACTCAAACTCTGCTCCATGATATGATCATTTGCTTCCTCTGTCGTTTCAGGGAAATGATCTTATTTTCTGTGTTCTGGGGTGTTCCCTAATTCCTTCGTACGTGGCCTTCAGCGGCACAGTTCCAGCACTTTGGTTTCTTGTCACTCGTTTTACATCTCATCGCGTTTAATTGCGTGTTTATATTGTCCATCTTATTTTTCCTGCTCTGGGGTGTTCGACAGTTCCTTCGCATGTGCCCTAAAGCACCGCACTTTCAGCACTTTACAGTCGGTTTCTTATCACCAATATACCGTCTCAAGGTATTGACTTGTCTGGCTAAATCATCTAAACGAGCCATCAACTGATCCATTGGCTCATAGACTCGCATAGCTCTGATTGGGTAGCGATCTCTACGAGTTGCTTTTTTGCTGCCTCAAATTTCATGGCGTACACCAGAGCACTTTTTAAATCCTTCACATCAGCCATTCACAGTGCTTTCTATATTTCAGGATCCCGGATGCCGTCAATAAAGTACTGCAGGGACAGGGTTTCCCTTCTTTCTCTCAGGCTCTCCATAAAGGCGAGATGGAACAGCCTTTCAACATCCATGGCGAGCTCTTGGAGTGTTTCGGTGGGCTTCTGTTGATGCGATTTCAATTGATGCCTACTGTAGTCTTTCAAAAATTTCTCCTCAAAGCACAGAGACAATGCGTCGGATAGAGCTTCGAAGTCTAGTCTCTGGTTTTCTGGAAGAGTCTGCAGGATATCCGCTGCTTCTGCTCTCAGTGAAGCAGCGAGTTGACGGGCCTTAGCTTTGGAATCCCATCCATTCACATCCGCAACTTTCATAGAAAATTGTGTCTTATACACTTGCCAGGAGGTGTTCCCATCATATGTGGATAATTTCAGAGATGGACAAGCAGGCATGGATAAAAATTTAAAACCATTGCTATTGCTTCCTGCCATCACTACGAATTTCTTTAAAGTATCAACTTTAAAGAAACTGCAGAACTGTTTTGCAACTGCAGAAACCTTGTCATCAATTTGTTGCTCAATTTGGTGTTGGATGGCAAAAACTCTTCCTTCGATTCGTTGCTCCACAGTAGAAACTCTTCCTTCTATTTGTTCTTTTACAGAAGAAACTCTTTCTTCAATGTGTTGAACATTATTTTCAACTGTGTCAATTCTGCCTTCCATAGTCTCGAATTTATTTTCTATTATGCAGGTAATTTCCCTTTTCATTTCCTCTTGACCTGCTTCAATCTTTTCCTGGACAGCTTTCATTTCTTCCGTAACAGAGTCTTCCATCTTTTCTTGAATGGCTCTCATCTCTTCTTGGAACTTGACCAGCTTCCGTCTTTATTTTCACAGATTTCATCTCTTCTTTGACAGGATCTTTCATGTCATCTTTAAATGCAGGAAAGGCTACCATCAGCTGTCTTAACTATTCTTTCATCGCTCGTGTTATTGGTATTCAAATATCCCACTTCTGACACCAAAAACTGTTGCGTGTATACGGGTTCGTAATGGATTGAATGCACAAGTCAATAAAAAGTTAATAAAATTTATTAATTTCACAAGAAATAAAACAAAATGCTGAAATATTTCCTCATAGATATTCATAGAATATCACAATATCTCAAACATTAAAAAGAACTCAATTCAAAACAGAGAAACTAATTCAATCTCACAGCGAATTCGCTACAATCAATAAATGCATTAAGTAAACACATAGTTTGCTTCAAACAACAGCAACTGAGCTGGTGTTTTAATTGGGCTTTTATAACTTTTAATTATTCACCGGACATTCTGGTAAAACCTATTTTCTCAATTTCTTTGGATGGCAACAGCAATTACGAGATTTTTTTTTATTAAATATTAAATGCATGCTCTCTTTTATTTTTTCTTTTCCGACATAGCTTTCTCTTCAAAAATCGACTGCATTGCACGGGAATATAAAAAACTTTTAATTACAATTCTAAATAAATAGCTAAATAAATACAAAATCCGTAGCAATATTATTATTGCTATCTAGAGTATGGATTAAAGAGAAACTTCATAAGATTGTTAGAAACATTGTGAAAGATATAAACAGATTAATTGGTGAAACATAATTTCGAACATTTGAAGGGGATGTCTCATAAATAATGTGCACTTATTTTTTGTTGCTATTACTGTACAGTTGTATATGCAAAGTCTCTCTGTATACATAAATAAAATCTTGTTTATCTCAACTGATTGGCGCTATTTCAAGTAAAAATGTTTTGAGTAAGCTATGAACAGTATTTTTGACAGATAAATGTAGGAATAAATATGTCACAATTTTAAAACAAAAGATATATTACAGTGCGTTTACAAAATCACTTTTTCTTAAAATAATGAGTGATCTTTGGAGTTGCTGTTTTGCAATGCTTACCAACAGCTATATCGCTGCAATGTTTCACGAATGGTAAACTGATAAATCACCTCTTTTATAGTAAAGATTCCACTATTCATTATTTTTGCATGTAATATTCTGAAATCATTTTTCATCTGTAATTTATAGATTTACCTCTAAAAAGGGATGGTTTTTAGAATCTTGTAATTCTTATATTACTTTTTTTGCATCCTTTTGGTTAAGTGGGGCTCATATTAAGCATAATTCGGTTGAGCGAAACTTTACTATATTTTACATACATGAAGATAAGAAGTGAGAAGCAAATTAGAAAAAAATACTTATCATGAGTCAAATGGCAGAGTAAATGAATCAACAGTATTTTGAATTTTGTATACAACAGTATTTGAAAAAGGGAAGTAAAATAAACCAGGAATTCTTTCATCAAGAGTAGCTATGTATATGGCTTGTCACGTAATTTAAATAGCAGTTGGCTTGATGACAAGGTACAGAAACAAACTGTAAATTAAATCTGATATTTTACAGGGATAAGCAGAAAAGTGCATAGCAACATGTAATAAAAAAGCAAAAACAGAGGAAAAATGTAACATAAAGATAACCATCAACTGAAAATGCAAAATAGTTTGTGCAGATAGGAATAATAATAACATTTCTGTTTATGTGCACTGCAAAAAAAAAAGGGGGGGACAGTTCTATATCTCCCGTTCTACTAGGCCGATTGTGAAATTCAGCTTGCGTTTTGCTTGGCTCGAAAGCGCGACTTAGGATATGTATTAGATTTATATATAACATTGCTCTATTATAGGTATTTTGACACAAAATCGGACTGTTTTTGAAATGACATGGCAATTTTTTTCCATATTTCGATTTTACTACTCAAATTATGTCAAAATGTTAACTTGTAAAAACTACACAAGTAGTTTTTAAAAAATTAGCTCTCAAAATTTTAGCTCCTCAGTTTTAGTTGAATTTGATATATATTTATTAATATCTATTTTTTTATTAAACTTACTTGATTCTTTCTTCCTGAATTCCAAATTTAGGTTTAACCCAAATATAATTCACTCATTTTTTATGATTTATTTTTAAAATTTGTATTTTAAAATAATTTTTATAAATTTTTTTAAACAATTTTTGTGTTATAACTCTAAAATTTTTAACATCATCTTAAAATAGTAACCTCCAAAAAATGTCTCAAAAGCGAGTTTTTTTTTCAAAATTTCCTAAGATATACATGAGTTTACATATTAGGACATTTTGAAATTTGCCGTATTTGTTATAAATGGTAATAAAGCCAAATGTGGTTTACACATTTTGTTAAAATATTTGAAAATATGAACAGTGACCTTTTTTTAGCTCGTGTACAATGAAAAAAATGTAAAGGAAAATAGATTACTGTAAATTAAGAAGTTCGCCAATTGAATTATTCATGGCCAAACTGAAAAAAATACGTGAAGATAAATTTTTGAATTTTTCCGTAAATTTCACACAAAATTTTACAAAATTTAATATTTAGGCATAATTTGAGTCATAAAACCGAAATATGGAAAAAATTGGCATTTCATTTCAGAAAAAGTCTGATTTTGTGTCAAAAATACCTATATTAGAATGATGCCATCTCTAAATCTAATACATATCCTACGTCGTGCTTTCGAGACATGAAAAATGGAAGTAAAATTTTGTCAATAGGCCCAGTGGAATGAGAGATACAGATATGTCTAATTTTTTTTTTTGCACTGTGTACTTAATTCTGTATATAAATAAATTTATCTAAGTCTAAACCTAAAAATAAAGAAATTTAAATTTGAAGGAAAAGAAATGCTCATTATGCAATTTATTTTTCCTTTGTGTTCATCAACTCACCCCCCCCCCCCGAAAAAATGTTTTAAAAAATTCTAAATTACAGCCAGAAAACTTTCTGGAAGACATTTTTAATCAATAACATATGCTAGAAAAAGCAGTGACATGTTTTGCAAAATAATGACATCCAAAGAGTTACTTCATCCAAAGAGTAGAACCAGATATTTAATAATTAAACATTAATCAGTTATAATTGCCGTTAGTTAAGTTTTCTGTAATTTAATGGAACTTCTGTAATTTTTTGTAATTTTTTTATGCATCATGCCAAAAAATTGCATAGAAGCATAAAATTGTGTATTTCTCTGATCTTTTGGAAAATAACTAAGCCTGTGTTGAAATTTGATATGAGTACCATAAATCTACACTGGTCATCAAACAACAGAAATAAAACATAACTAACATAACTGATGCTTAATGAAAAATTATTAATAGAAATTTTTAGAAAAGCATTAAGTAGCATAAATTACAATATTTGTCATTTGATTATTCGCAAAATATTGAAATTAAAACCAGATTTATGCAAACTGGAAAATGATGGAAAAATTAAATCACCTCTTGTCGAAAAATGTTTTCTTTAACCCTTAGAAGACGGGATGGCCACTATAATGGCCATAGCAATCACTGTTTGAAAGGACGGGGTTGTCCACTTTAGTGGCCATGTCTTTTCCCCCCATTTTCTAGTCTGAAAGGTTGGAACGAAATGTCAAGTTTGACGTCCTGGGGTCTGAAGCGCTTATCTCTATCAAAGATCTTTGTGTTAAGGATCCGGTTCTCCCGATTTTTCCCTCCTCATTCTCATAGCCGCAGAATTCGGGCTAACTGCTTTCGTTAATCTTAAACAGAGCTTTGCGCTGCTTTCGAATATATCTTATTTTTGTAAATTTTCTTTGAGTTATCTTGTTTTTTTTTCATAGAAATATGCCAAAAAGGAAAAGAGGACTTACTGAAGAAGAAATACGAAAACTTCTTCAAGAACTTGAAGATGAAAACTACGGAGACAGCGAATCCGATTGCGAGCTGGATATAGAAAACGGATCTGACAGTGAACATGAGGATATGGAAAATACGTCAAATATATTGACAAATTCGGCAAATTACAGTGATGAACAAACTAATAACATGGACGAAATCTCCCTTGATACAAAATTTGAATGGCTTGAACCAAAAGCTGATGACAAAGTACGCGTTTTGAATTTTATTGGCAGAAATGATGTAAAAGGTCTTGCTTCTCAAGCTACAAAGGAAATTGAATTTTTCAAAAGTCTTTTCCGGCAAAATATTATTAAAAAAATTATCAAGGAAACAAATCGATATGCGGAACAAATTCTACAAAAAAATTCCAGTTTTAGCCCTGAATTAGAGACCAAAAAGCACACTATTGCATGGAAAGATATTAATGGAAATGAATTCTTAAAGTTTTTGTCACTGACATTGCTGATGGGGCATATTCAAAAAGACAAGCTAAAGGATTACTGGTCGACAGACGAAATGCTTGAAACACCTTTTTTTAAGAAAGCTATATCCAGAGATAGACTTCTACAAATTCTTCGTTTTCTGCACTTTGAAGATAACATGTCACCACCAGACAGAAACGATTCCAGTTATGATCGATTTTGGAAAATAAGGGATATTTTTGAGCATTTAAAAAACAGTTTTAAAGATGTATATGAACCTTCCGAAGAACTGGCTGTAGATGAAGTAATTGTTCTTTTTAAGGGAAGAGTAATTTTTAAACAATATATTCCTAAAAAACATAAACGTTTTGGAATTAAAATTTACAAGCTTGCGGACCGTCATGGTTACACATACGATATGAAAGTATATCTCGGTAGAGATTCCTACGAGTCGAAGAATGGAAAAAGTGCCGCTCAGAATACGGTAATAGCGTTAGCAGAATGCGTAAAAGGCAAAGGGCACAAGCTTTTCATGGATAATTTCTTTTCTTCACCGGATTTATTTCATGAATTACTGCATAACTATAAAATAAACAGTTGTGGTACGATTCGCTGCAATCGGAAAAATTATCCAAAATTGAATGCTGGCATCCGAATGCAGAAAGGGCAGATTAAAATAAAATTTTCTTCAGGAATGACTGCGGCTTGTGGGAAAGACAAGAGAGAAGTTTTTATGCTGAGCAACATGCACAATCCCATTGCAACCTATGACGAGACAGATAAACCAGAAATTGTAGCAACTTACAACAAAAATATGGGATTCGTTGACTTGAGTGACAGAATGGCAAATAGTTATACATTCGGAAGGAAAACTTTAAAATGGACAAAAAAAAATCTTTTTCCACTTGCTCGATTTATCAATTTTAAACTCTTTTATTTTATATAAAATGAAAATTGCAGATGTACCTTTTGCTGATTTTAGAAAAAATCTAATAAATCAACTCATCAATGATTCAGAAGCTGCTCCAATCAGTTCCACTCGAGTGTCAGATACGATTTCATTGACAGGGCACTGGCCTATTCAAAACAAAACTCCAAGAAGATGTGTTGCTTGTCAAAAAAAAAATGGAATCAGAAAACGATCAATGTATTCTTGCGAAAAATGCGACATAGGGCTCTGTGTTACTTGCTTTAAAAATTTCCACGAAAGCAAATAAGAATATTTTGTTTTAACACATTGATAAAAGATTTTCGGTTGTGTAATTTCAAAACTAATATTTTCATTTTGTAATAAACTGATCAATATCTCTTTCTATTTTCCTATCTTTAGAAAACAATAAAAGGATCCTCCACAGGATCCAAAATAATAAAAATAAGAAACTACATACATTTTCAAACAGTCATATACACACCAGCTACATATCTATGTTAATGATTATGCACATATGTTCATATCTATATGTGTATATATATATGCATACAGAGAGAGATTTATATACATAAATTATGTATACAGATGTATACGTATGTTCAAGTCATATTTTGTACATATATACATATGTATATAAATCCACAGGCGAAAACATATGTATAAATGCATATTTAGGCCTGTCTGGGGCAAGTATATGTATAAATACGCATTCCCATTTATGGGTACGCATGCTTACATACATATTATAAAACAGATCTTTGTTGAAAGCATGTGTATATATATGTATATATTTTGTACTTACATGCCTATATCATATTATATAAATTCAGACGTACATACTGCGTAGACATATAGATATACGTTTACATGAATGAATATAAATTCTCACGCACTCGTGCGTAGAAGCAGCGTTTTCTTACATTCTTATCAATTCATTCTTAACAGCTCTGTCTATCTTTATTTCCATATCTATTCATTCTGAAGTGACTTTCCCACTAGGAATTTTGTGTCAAAGAAACAAAAGCAGCTTTAGAATTCACAGTCTGAAAACTTGAAATCTTAAGTACACTAAAAACTAGTCAGGCGCTTTCAACCATTCATCCACGAAATGTGGACACGACAATAACAACAATCAATTTGAAAGCTTTTACCTTCGTAGAAGAGAAGAATTTCTTTATTGAGTTTCTCCATCAGGCTTATATCCAACCAATAGATTTCGGATGACTAATGAAACCAAAGAATGGCTGACAAAACATGAATAAGGAGAAACAGTCATTCCAGTTGTGCCATTATAAGATTAACCTGACCTGACAACGAAGTTTTTTTCAGTAATTTCACGACAAGACAAAAAGGAAGACGAAAGGAATTCACCTGTAAATGTGGTGTTTTGAATTATGAATTTGCATACTAAATAAGTTAGCATTTATAATAACTTAAATTCATTTTATTATTAATACTTAAAATACATTACTTACTAATTTATAATAAACAATATAAAGCGGTATTTAATTAAATAACCCTTTTTTTCTAATTTTTAAAACTAAAATATATTATTCCAGAAAATAGTTTCGCAGGTTCTGTTTTATTTTGCAGATATTTTGGTAAAGAAATGAGTGCAAATATGGAGCACTTAAATAGGTGAACATTGCAATAATAACAATCTAAAATAAAATTTATTTTATTTAAGTCCCGCATATGCTAATTTCCTGATAGTTTCCTTAAGTAGAACCTTATTGAACAGACTTTTAACATTTATGTAGAATTAATATTTTAATACATCTTTAGAGCTAAATTTAAAAAGTTCCATTGGATTTTAATTCTTAATTACTTCTACATCGTTAAGCGCTTATTTTTTAATTATTCCTTGTATGAAAAACAGTGAAGAAAAAAAGTCTCAGATGAAGACATAATAAATCTAAAATTTATAACTATCTATAGAATAATTAAACAATCGAAAAATTTTGTTACATAACATAAATATAAAGATAAAAGAGAAACTTTTATTGCAAGCGCTTCCTGAACACAGATAATTTTGTAATTCAATTTAAAATTCGATCAAAATTTTTGTAAAAAGAAAAGTTAAGTATTATCATACAAAAAATGATATTTTTCTGATAGAAGTTTAGACATTTCCTTCAAAGAATCACCGAGTAGTCTCATTGCGGAACAACTCAATTTGAAATTTTCCCTCAATAAGGAAATGCATCTAGAAGTCTAACCACTAATCCCTAAATTTCCCTTTTTTTTTGTGAGATAGATGCACCCCTCAGAGAATCCATTAAACTAGGCCCAAAGATCTTTGTTGAAAGTAGGAGGTGATTTCTTAAAGGGGGGAAAGCATTCGGTTCAAAATCTCCCGTCCTTTCAAAGTCTTTACAGATCCCAACGCCCCGTCGTCTAAACGTTAATATGGTGTATGGTCACCTCGGACTGATATCCTTACCTTATATCTGGATTTCATAGATTTTACCAAAGTGTTGATCAAGTCTTGTGGAATTATCTGCCACTCTCCAGAAATTGCACTTTTCAGCTCCTAGAGGGTCCAGGGAGGAATTTGGTGCTCTGAAATTCGGCATCCTGCAGGTTCAAGTCGGGTGAGTAAGGTGGCCAATCCATTCAAGTGGTATATTCTATTTGAGAGTATTCTGACACCACATATTCTCGATAAGGCTGAGCATTGTCATCCATTAGCGAAAACTCTTGGCCAACAGCACACCTAAGCAGTCTGACTTGGGGTTCCAATACCTCACCCACATATCTCTGAACATTAACAGAACCTCCTCAAGAGATATGCAGCTCGGTGCGGCCATTTGTCATAATTCCTCCCCAAGCCATTTAACTGGCATTGCAGAAGCGGGATATTTCACCAACAAAGGAAGGCAAGTTGCATGTTCCTTCCTCTCTCCATATCAAAACACGTCTAGAATCATTGTTCAGATTATGTGTGGCATCGTCAGTAAACAGTGCTTGTTCCCATTCATCTTGGCTCCATTGAACATGACGATGGAACAAATTGAAACGGGCTTCTCTGGAAGCTGGAATGAGTGGGAAACAAATAATTCATTTTCTTGCACATAGTCCAACTTCATTAAGTCTTTGTGCAGTAGTAGAATGGCTAATTCGTGTTCCTATGGCAGCCTGAAGTCCTAAAACCAAATTTCTTGTAATAGCTTTGCTGCTTCTGAAAACAGACTTTTGATGCAGCTGTTGCTGTTGGTCGCCCTTTACCAGGCTGTCTATCAACTGATTCACTGCTTAATAAGCAAATCCAAATTCTTGATGTAACACTTTGAGGAATATTCAAATCTTGGGTGACCTCCATTTGTGTTTGGCCTCTCTCGTCTGTACCAGTTTTTCACCACATTTGACCTTCACTTAAATGATGCCTTTGAACCATAACTACTAAATACTGATCACTATCATAAAACACTTTTACTTTAAACAACATTACAGACTGGAATTCTAACTTGTATCCATTGCTCAGTGCGTTGTCAATCACCAAATTTGTGTATTTCCTGCAATAACGTGTGCACAGAAGTGCAGTTTTGTTTTCAATTGTGTTTTTGTACAAATAATTACTGCATTGGGCATTGGTTGCAACATCAACTTAATGAGCATATTTTTTATCGTTATCCCTTAATTTTGAAGACCACTGTAATAGTGCACTTCATTTGCACTGCTTACAGTAGAAGTGTGCAGCTTTGTCTGAGTTATAGATATTATCAGTTATCTGTTGCCCAGATGGTATAGTGGTTAGGGAAGCGTAGTGTGTTACCGAAGGGCCTATATCTGAATCCCGGAGAAGACATGGATGTTTGTAAATGTATAGTGTTGGTGCAGCATGGTGGCACATTAAATATGTGGCGAGTTGTAGTCCTCTCATGTGAATTAGTGGAAGGGGAGAGGGGTGAGAGTCCTCCAGATTTGTCCCGGGGGCTCTTCCTCAAAATTGAGGGTGGAAAATAGAAGTCCAATTTCCATGCAATATGGACAAGACAACAACAACCAGTTATCTGCATGTGCAAATGAATTAAGTATGATCCATTTATTGAGCACAGTAGCTAAACTTAACGTCCTTCAACTAAAGGCAATGAATGCGATGGTAGGTGAAGAATAAAATTATCAGTGCTATTAAACATTTTATGTGGATAATGAAAGCAGTTGTTTAAGTTTTCATGTTTTCTTCCCGTTATTCTATCCATTAGCAGTATGAAATAAAGTTGAGTGAGTAAAGGGCAGCATCAGTGTAAATATTGGTCAGCCTTCATCTAAAAGGATCAAGTTACAATTTTATGGAACTTAACGTAAATTGCTAGATAAGCACACAAAGAAATGAACTGTAAAATATTTATTGATGGGTACCTACTAGGTACAAACTAAATATAATTGTATACTATACATTCTGCAGCTTTCAGGTAGAATGTTGTGTGAAGACTTGATGAAAAAATATTTATTTAGAAATAGTTCTTACAGATCTAATCAGGTAATCTGTTAATTTGTTCTAATTCTACTCTTTAAGATACCAGATTAAATCTCGCTGGCTCGAACTGTTCAGCAGTTAACTTATATACTACTGCTGAAGTCTAAATTTGGTTTTTAAAGCTGAGCAAAGTACCAATGTAATTATTTGAAGTGGTAGTCACTGAGCTATTCATTTCTGAATTGATTTATTTTGATAGTATTTTAACCACATATATTCTGTGCATACTGAAATAATTTGAGAACTGAGTGACATGTTTCAGAAAAATAAGTGCAAAAAAGGTATAATTGCTTAAAACCATAATTATTCAATAAAACGCCATATGTAATATTTTACAAATATACCAAAATACACTTTTAATGAAATCGCTGTTAGCTCTTGTTATATCTCTTTTAATAGTAACAGTTACAGTTCAGATGTGTCATTTGTAGATATTCATACAATAAATTTGGGGGCTTTTGATTTTGCAATACTTTATTTTGTGTACTTTCATACTGCAGAAAGTATATATAAAAAGCATTTCTACTACTTTTTGAAGAGGGATTTTTATGCTGTAATGGATATGTATTAAAATTGTAAGTTGTGTTTGCTGATGTGATTTTTCGTGGAATAACTGTGCTTACTCTTAATGTAGTGTTTATTGATCATTCTGTGCTTTATATTGTATATTTATCTTGTTTCCAGATAATTTGAGATTTGTTAAAAGGATACCTGTCTCCAAAAAAATTAATTTATTTGTGGAACTTATAAAAATTTACTGTGATTTGAATAAACAGGTATGCTATTTATTAAATTTAATTCATTTATTGTTGATGATTTGTTCTGGAAATTTCTCATATTTATTTTAGAGGCAAAGTAGATGTTAAATTGTAGTTTACTAACAAAAGATGATACTTATAACCATGGTTGTAACATAGATAGGAAGCCATTATTGGTTGGAAGTTAGTAAGTAGTATCAGTAATGAAGGGGGAAATAATCAGTTTATTTAGAAATTAAGAGATTTCTAGCTTCGGTTAGAAGGTAAACACTTTATAAAACAGCCTCTAGCTAACAACATTTTGGGGGAATAAGTAAAAAATGCATTTTTAATGTTACCAAAGAAATATTTCTTCCTTTTGAAGTGTATTAAAGTCATTTTCAGTTGGAAAGTTATTAAAACCATTTACATACTTTCTTATATATCTTGAATTTATTTCAAATGTTGTACCAGTGACGGTTATTTTAAGAATACGTAAGGTATATTTTACTTTGTAACAGTTATTTAAGTTTATGACACTTTCCTATCTCATCTAGCTTCAGCTTACAATTCCCTACCAGAATGAGTTTTTAGAATCACATTAAATGCAAATCAGTAGTAGAATAGTATTTAAATCAAGTTCCACTGACTTCGCAGAGAGAGTTAGGATTCCTGAATAGCCCGCATTTGCCTTTTGGCTAGATCTCTCTAACTATTTCTATGCTCGGTCGTATTACGTGCCTTTTCATAGCTTCGCTGGCTAATTTAATATTACAGGCCAACTAGTTTAGAATTATGTTAGCATTGCCTAAATCTCTTTATTAGTCATTAGTTAGTTCTTATTTCTTACATTTTAACCCCAAATGGAGGCTTTGCTGTATGCACTGAGAAAGGGGGCCAACTGTAAATTTTTATTTTGAGCAAATAAAGGGTAATTAAGGCTTCCTGAGTTTACGTTTCTGTTCTTGGACTTATGCGATTGTTCGCTTAGCTGTTCACAGGTTCCTCAACACTTAATTAATAGAACACTTCAAATATATAACAATTTTGTAGAATTTTTGTTTTTTGTTTTTCTTTTTACTATTGTACTAATGCCATTTCAACATTTCCATTACAGCTCGATACATGAAAGTGGGAATATGCTGGTACTAAAATACTCCCTCTGTCCCAAATTAGTTGCTACGTTTGAAGACTTTTTTACTGCTTATTGATACTGATGATTTTAAGATTTCGTTTGAACATTTTTCAGAAATTTCAGGGGTGCTATGTTATCAAAGAATAACATTTACTTATTAAGCATTCCCTCTTTAAATCAGTGGAGAATTAGTTTCAAACATCCATGGATCGCAGCCCCCTTAAACCATGCCTCATTTTGTAAGGATTCTTTCATCAGCAACGATCTTTGATCAATGATCTTTCTCGTGTATATGAAACAGTTTCCCTCAGAAATTCCTCCACGAAGGCATTTCACCCATTAGGAGTAACTGGACTATAACCATTAGTATAAACTGGAGGTAGAGTCCTTTCAAAATGGGGCGTGGCGTGGCGTGGCTTAAGAGTGTGTGAACCCTGCAGATTCGGTTCGAAAAAAAAGTTACAAAATAAGTACAATATTTGTGGAAAGTAAAAGCAGAATGAAAATGCCAAGTTATGATAATTTTAATCTCAAATAAAACAATTTCAATTGGTATATAATTTTACTTGTGTCAATCTACTAAAATGCATTGAAAGTTATTTATGACTCCACCTAATTGAAATGTAGCAACTAATTTGGGACAAAATTTTCGACCTAAATGTAGCAACTAATTTGGGACGGAGGGAGTAATATATTCACACTTATTTTGCTACATTTGTTACATACTGATACTGGATTTGTAATTCTGTTTCAGTAAATTAACAATGAAGGTTAGTATTCATTTCACAAAACTTAAGGCACTTTCTTTGATAAAGTTCCGTATGCATTTAGATTTCTGAACTAAATAGTTGATTAACTAGGAGGAAGTTTCCAAAATTGATAGTCTTAATTGGATGTTAATTAACATTGTAAGATTTAAACCATTGTACTCAGCATTTTATGATGTAAACAGACAAAAGTATTGAAAATTAAATCGAACAGGAGCCGAGCTTAGTTTTCAAGGTAAGTCATTATTCTAGCTGGAGTACACTGGAGCCCTAAATAAAGGACTCCAGCACTTCTTTTATGTAAACTGATAGGTTTTATTTATTTTGATAACAAACAAGCCTTAAAAATCCAATTTAACTTCTGAATGCATGCCTGTCTTTCTTTGGGGAGGAAACAGTTTGATGGAGGTTGAAACTTTTAAGAAAAGAAAAGCTCCCAACCATATGTCAAAAGCTTATTCTCCAGTAACTGCAGTGATTTTATAACAGCGGGTAAATTTTTCGCTCCCGAAAATATTAAAAACGATCAGCCTGGTCATGCTATGTCCAATGCCAGTAACTTCCCACTGGAGAGCTCCTACAGAATATTTGAAAAATGTAACCAAATATGGGAGATGAAAATTGTCACTTGCAGAGAGCATTATGTTTTCACATTGTTATTGGGTCAGATTCAGGGGAAATTTTTTACCTTCTCATAGTCTGCTTGACAGCTAGAGTTATATCAGTGAGGCATCAGGGTCAGAAAGTGTTGGACTCTTCTCTCTTTATTTTCATACCTATACAGTCTCTGTTACAATTTCCTTCATACTCTGCAATGTTTCTAGCATTCTCTTTATTTTCATTAGGGATACTTTAGTTATTTTACTTTTTTTCCATCAGTGTGCTGAAAAAGAATTTTTTTATCATCCCTGGAAATAGTACATTATACCGCATATTTAGGGCTTAAGTTCAGCTGGAGACCAGCTGAGTTATTTCTTAGATTTTGAATGAAACTGTAATTCCAACTGGAGCCTCAAATAAGATGAGGTCTGACATTTTATTTTTTTTAACTGTTTATCATTAAGAATTTATTAAATTTTTATCTATCTCTACATTTTATTGAATTTAAATTTGGTGATTACATTATTTTATTTATTTATTATTTCCCCTCTTCCTGACAGCCTTTAACTGGGCTCCAGCTAATTTTAGCAATTATACCTTGCAAAAGATGATGCCTAAAATATACTTTACAGATTACTAGATTATTAACTTGTGCAGTTTCCCAACAAGATATATTACGTTTCCACACCATGCTGTCATTTTGGGTCACAGTGTTGAAGCCATGTTTCATCTCCTGTTACTAGTCATCAATACAAACATTTATCAGTTTATGATGGAGAGCATTTCTTGAAATTATTCTACATGTTTTTTTTATCTCTGATAACAACATTCTGAGAATCCATCTGGTGCAGAAAAACATCCCCAGCTTTTCATGCAGGACTTTTTCTGTTAATCCAGCACTGATGCCCTTTTGCATAGCAAACTGCTTCTTGTCTGTTTTCCATCACATATTATTCAACTTTAGCATTCATTTCTTTGATCATATCCACACTTCAATCTAATCTGAGATCATCTTCAAACATCACTTTCCTCAGTTTTCATCCCACCTTAAAGTAGCATAAAAATATACTATATTACCAGAGACTGCAACCACATATTCTTGAGTATTTTTCGGTGTTATATTGTTTTGTAAAAAGCTTAATGATTTAACTTTTTTTTGATATTTACAGTATTAAGAAACAAAATTGACTGACAGCATTCAGTCGCCTCTAAAAAAATCAAAACACAAAATTTTTTAGTCATTCCATTTTCTACTTTCAAAGGATAATTCAATCATTTTACCTTATTTTGTTGTATGAATACTTCTTGTATGGGTAGTTCATGTACTATTATAGGGTTCTTTGATAAAATAATTGTAATAAGAATAAACTTTTAATTTAAATATAGTGCAAGTGGAGTTTTTCATTTCATGTACTTCTGCATCAATTCTTAGTTTATTATACTTGTGCACCAGTTCTTATATTTATTAGTCCAAAGGGATTTAGTCCCGAAGGACTATTACTTTCGTTTTGCGATTTTGCGTCGGAAACACAAAAACGGCGTATCACTTTTCAAATTGTTGCCACTAAATGTTATCGCTCTGCATTAAATTTTAAAAAATGAAAAATCTGCATAAATGTATGCATGTTTCTCGCATTGTGATAAAACCTAGAGCCATCGAATTTTGAATGACATAATCCTACTGCGAATATGGGCATCTGGAAGCCCTAATTTTGAATTTGAAATTTGCTTTATTATCGATTTTATGTTTTGTAACATTTCAACGAATTTCTGATTAACAAACTAAATGATTTCAAAGCGAGCAATGGAGAGACACTATACGGGAAAAAAAAAAAAATTTTTTTTTATCTCCAGCGCATGGGACTTACGGAAATTCTAAAGATATGTTCATTTTTAAATGATTTTGCGATATTGATTTTGAACTGAATTTTATGGTTTGAGTATGTAGTACATGATATTTAATAAAAAAAGGTAGCACACGAAACGTTAAAAAAATGCGCCTTTGGACGTAATTTAAAAGGGATTCCAAAGAGATTTAGTCCCGAAGGACTATTTTTTTTTAAATTTATTATTTATAAGACAGAAATAAAAGAAAAGTAAAATAGCAAAATTGCTTTCATTTATATATTGTTGATTTTAATAACTGATATAATTTACATATAGTATTACTTCTGTGCATTGTGTTTTGTTTAGATTATATGCTGAATTTAAAGATATAAGTTTAAATGGAATCACTGTTTTTATAGTTTTTATTATATTTATGCGAAATAAAATATCAAACAATGTATTATGAATTGTTAATGCAGTTATCTATGCATGTTTCATTATATTTTAGGCTCTAGCTAATGAGGCTATGCGTGAAGCAACAGCATTATTTCGGGAAACAATGGAGTTTGATCGTCTCCGATTTGCAATTGCATATTTTGCAGTATCGAGAAATGATATTGAAGGTGCTTTAAAAATACTAGAGGAGATTAAACCTGGTAAATTCTACTATTTTGAAGCCTTGCAACAAAGGGCTGAGATATATCTAAATCAGAAAAAGAACAGGATTAAATTTGTCAATTGTTATAGGTACTAATATTTTACAACCTACCATATGGTTTACATTGTATAGTAATATTGGTTTCCATGCATTTAAAAAAAACTGGAAGTCATGTTTAATCTAAATTTACAAATTTGACAGATGTAAAATATTTGGTAAATTTATGTGAGTTTCTATTACATTAGGGAAGCTGTGAAAGAAAGTGCTACTATCGAGACCTTAAATTTATTAGGAGATGCATATATGAGAATAATGGAGGTATATATTTTTTTCTGTTTAAAAATTAACAAAGCTAAATTTGATAATGTATTTTATGTTTAGAAGTCTTGAACTTTAACTTTTAGCCTGAGAAAGCAGTTGAAGCCTATGAACAGGCTTTGAAGCAAAATCCGAAAGATGTTGAATTGGCAAGTAAAATTGGAACAGCTCTTGTTAAAACTCATAACTATGAGAAAGTGAGTAAATTTTTATTGATTAAATTGCTAGACTATGTTATTTAATTACTTTTTCTAATTTAAAAGATTAACTTATATGGTTTAGCAAAGTATGGGAGATTAGTACCAGAAATAATGTATTTCTCATGTGAATATTTAAAAAAAAAGTTCATAGAATAAAGCATATTTTGGAAAATGAAGAACAGTAATACAGTAATTTGTTACTTTTATATCAGTGCAGTGGACCAGCCAAAAACGATACATAAACGATGCATAAATGAGACTCATAAGTGAAAGCTAGAGTAACTTTAGGCAAACTTAAGTTTGAAGTCCTTAATATGGCAAGAATAACAAGAAGAGTGAGAAAAATATCAATGATTAAGTTTTACTGAGTGAAATTTAACATATGAAAGCTTAAGTAACTAAAAAATCCAAATTTTTTAAATACATTATACCACTTTTAAATTTCTATTTTTTCAAAATAGAGTCAAGCTGAAACCAGTTGCTGTTTTTGTCTGTTTCTGAAAATAGACTTTTTAATTTCATTGAAAGGAGAATATGCGTCATCGGATACATCACTTACAAATTAGATCTTCAACTTTGAACTGGTTTAAAAAATACAGTTGACTTTACATTTTAGTAGAAATACATCAGTTAATATTAAATGCTAAATCCTTATGAATAATAACACAGAAAAAAGGGTCAAATTTGAAATTTTTTATCATTGAAATTTTGGCAAAATTTTGAAACATAGCAAAACAGCATTGCATTGCCAAGTGTTTAAGTATTTTTAACTGTCTATTATATCAATTTAGCAGCTGATTTTTAACATTATCCCGAATGTGTAATATAATTTAAGAGTCATGAATTTATTTCATTATGTCATATGCAACCAGCTAAAGATAATACATCAGATTTCTTAGCAATATATGTATTTCACCAGCTTTGTGCAGTTATTGCATCAGACTGAAGTTTGCTTCAGTTCGTTTTGTCTCTTTTAATACTGGAATTCTTTATTGTTTTACTTACTTACTTGTCGAAATTTTTCATTGGCCGAAACCTTTAACCAGGAGAAAATAACTAAAATGAATTTAGTTCTGGATTTTAGAAAAGAGTGTTGCTTGCTTGTATATGATTTTGACTTCCTTGATTTGTTTCTCACATTATGATACTTAGTGTTACCATGCCAGTATATTCGCTCTTCTGTGCTGTAGACTATCCAGCAGTTGGGGTCAAGAGTTAAAAACCAGGTAATAATAAGTACCTTCTTCATGGAAAGGATTTTAGATGAATTCCTTCCAAATAGCAGTCAGAAATAGAGCAGCTTCATCTTTCATTTAAAATAAAATTTACATTCTCTTAGAAAATATTCTTTTGATGAAGAAATCTTTTGTATGATCACAGGCCATTTCTGGTTTGTAAATTAGGAGTAGTATTAAGTGGCTGGTTCTTGGTCAGGATCTTAAACTCACAGGTGCAGTGTGCTGGCATAACTATCTGATGGTAGGGCAGAACAAGTGAAATAAGAGCGACAGGTTTGTATTTGGATAGTAAATTTATTTGCCAGTAGTGTGTGTTTCCCTGATGATATGACACTATTGCTCAAATTTATGCTATTTGTTATTCTATCAAGGTGTATGATGGTTCTAGTGAAAATGGGGAAGGATGAGAACTTTCAAATGCATCAAGCCGTCCTCTATTATGAATAGAAATCATTGAAGGTAAATAAATATCCAAAGGAACTGAAAGGAGTCTCAGTGTGTTTCATTACAGAAAAAGTACAAATAAATCAATGGCATTATGCATGCTTATTTACAACTTTAGATATTGTTTCACTTGATCTGGGATCCTTTAATTTTATAGGTTTAGTAGTCTGTGATGTAATGCATTTTCTTGCTATAAACCTTATACATTCATTATTCTCTTTTTGACAAAGAATATCTGGATGCACATGAAAATACTATAGGTTTTAAATTTTTATTAATGTCACGTATAATTCTGAATTTCACATGTGTTGAAAATGTAAAATCTTTGAGAGGACTTACTCATCCATGATCATTTACTTCTTTTCCTATAAGCTCATACTTTTTCTCCTATTAGGCTGTAACATTCTACAAAGCTGCTATCAAAACTGGTGGACCTGAAGAACTACGGTAACATTTTCAATATTTAGTACATGTAATTTCTAAACATTTTCAGCAAAAGTATATTTGAAAGTGTAAAATATCTTTGGTTTTAGATATGACTTATGTGCCCTCCTTTGTGTAATTAAACGATATAAAGAAGCTGAAGAAATGATTAGTTCAGCTCTAGAAAATGGTCGTGGGGGTAAGTTCATTATTTAATATAATTCAGTTATAAAATTGTTTGATTTAGGTAATATTTGTTTAGCAAAATTTAAGTAAGTGTATAATTATGCATGTATTATCTTTTATTACTAGAAAATGGTATAATAAAATTCTGGAATTAGAGGTAAACAGTTACCACAATAAGTGTCTAACATGAATATTTGAAGTAAACTGCTGGTCATTTAAAATACAATTCCATACAGAACAAGGGATATCAAGGTCATGTTTGCGGGACAAATAATACAATGTACTAAGGTGAATTTATTCAAACTATAGCCCCATTGAATTTGTGGAGCTCTAACAAATGAGTAGTTTATATAGATGCCATGCTGTTTCAGCACATTGCCAAATTTCATCTGGCCTAGCTATTTGTGACATACGCTGAGCCACTCATTTTCATATATTTAACTTGATGTGCATATCAGAACAGGTGTGCCAAGACCGCAGTCAGATCTGATGTGCAATGATGAATTGTTGACGATTACATGCCATGCGCATTGTAGTGCATTGTCTTATTGAAACTTTACTGTGGAAAAGCCTTGGAGGTAAGGGAAGGTAACCTCCAAAACTTCAGAGATATAGCAGTGGCTATTGAATGTGTCAGCAATACATGTTTGGTGGGTCTTGCAGAAAAATCCGATGACACCCCAAAGCAATAACTCCAGTTAATAGACTCGCGTGGCGATGCATAATGTATCATAATTATGACGCCTCTCACCACCATGCCACCAGATTCGGATGTGACTATCGTATTGTTATAGGCATATTTGATATTCATATACCTATGTTCAGCTTTTAACTCAGTATTACAGCTACATATCAATACGACATAGAACCAATAATAATTTTAGCACTGGACACCCTGTAAAGATTCCCTTTCTCTGCAGATAATGTCAATGGTACACTGTGGGGGGGGGGAAGAAGAAGAAAGGGTGAAAAAAAGGGACAGTTTATATCTCTCGTTCTGCTTGGCCGATTGACGAAATTCAACTTGCATTTTTCATCCCTCGAAAGCACGACTTAGGATATGCATTAGATTTATATATAGCGTTGTTCTAATATAGGTTTTTTGACACAAAATTGAACTTTTTCTGAAATGACAAGGTCAATTTTTTTTCCATATTTCAATTCTACGACTCAAATTATGCCAAACTGCCAAGTTTTGTGAAAATCGCACGAGTAGTTTTTAAAACATCAGCTCTCAAAATTTTACCTCCTCCAATGTTAATTGAATTTGAAATATATTTATTAATATCTCTTTTTTTTATTTAATTTACTTAATCCTTCCTTTCACATTTCGAAATTTAACTTCACTCCAAATAAGATTTGCCCATTTTTTATGATTTATTTTTAAAATTTGTATTTTTAAATAATTTTTATAAATTTTTCGAAAAAAATTTTGAATTATAATCTATAAAATTTTCATCATAAACTTAAAGTAGATGTATTTCTAAACATACCTGCAAAAAATTACAGTTTTTTGTTAAAAAATTCCGAAGCCATACGGGAATTTATATATTGGAGTGTTTTGAAATTTAGCATATTTGTTGAAAGCGATAATAACATCAAATGTGGTTTAGGTACTTTGTTAAAATTATTTGAAAATAGGAACAATGTGACGTTTTTTCCGCTCATGCACAATGTAAAAAGGTAGGAATGATGTGACTTTTTTTCCGCTTCTGTGCAATGGAAGGGAAAGGAAAATAGATTGCCATATATTAATAAGTTTGGCAAGTGAATTATTCTTGGCGCAAACTGAAAAAAATGAGCTAACGTAAATTTTTTAATTTCTCCGTAAATTTCACTGCAAATTTTACAAAATGTAATATTTAGGCATAATTTGAGTTGCAGAATCGAAATATGGAGAAAAATTGGTATGTTATTTCAGGAAAAGTGCGATTTTGTGTCAAAATATGTATGTTAGAACAATGCTATGTATATAAATCTAATATATATCCTAAGTTGTGCTTTCGAGACATGAAAAACGGAATTTGAATTTCGTCAGTCGGCTCAGTAGAACGAGAGGTATAAAACTCCCCCCTTTTTTCCGCAGTGTTACATGCTCATCCTAATACTTACGCTAGTGTTCTACATGTTGCTGTGCGATCTATCATTGCCATGGCTATGATATGGTACTATCTGGTAGTGTTACGAGGTTGGTGCAATCATTCCTGCAGTCTGTTCATCTTTCTTGTATCCACTGCCTCCACATCTACATCCTGTGACTTGCTTTTGTCCAACAAGAGCACCAGTTTCTCATAAAAATATTCCATAGTGTCTGTAAATCTCTGTAAAATCTCTACTGAAAGGTTAGCCATTTTTTGAACAATGCATGAAGCTTCTCTACAAAGGAACAATGGAAAACTGCATAATTCTAATACTTAAAGTGGCTTTTGCCTTAGTGCTTCCATTTTGCATTATTAGCATACATAATTTGTGTATGCCTTGCAATGCTAATCATTTGCCTATTTGCATGTCTTATTGAGCTCAAAGCATGGTTCAGATTTAGAACCCATTGGATGCATCTTTTATGGTGTTGTGTTTTAGATGGCCTGCAGTGTATAATGGCATTTCATTCCTTAGATTCATCGGACATCTGTAGTTGAAAACTTTACTATTTGAAGTGTAATGTAGGCTGTTAATTAAATGATTTGGATCAGTGTTCATTAAATTTAATTAGTTTAACTGGGGAAAGAACTTAGGGAAAGCATGTGTAAAAAATTATTTACTCCAGAAATCGGTAAATTTTTAAAAAGCATGCAGGATTCTTATCTCCGAGTTCATTTTGAAGAATTTCTATAAATGTTAGTTTTTTTTAATTGTCACTTTGGTCAGGTATATTATTTTTATAGCTTTCATGACAGTATGATATTAACGTTTTTAGTTAGCAAATTTCTACTAGTCTGCTATCTGTGCTTTTGAGAACTGTCATCAGCTAGACAGAATGAAGCCTTATGGCATACTGTATTCAATTCCTGGCCAAATAAATTATTTATATTGGATCACTTAAAGTTGCAAATAATAATGCAAGTTTCATAAGTAAATATGTTTTTTCTCTTATTTCTTCCACTCATGTATTCTCCTTCTAGCTTTTGCAACATAAGATTAAAAACTTCCTGATTTGTGATAATGTGTGAAGTAGGATTGGATAGCGAAGCGTAATATGCAAGTAAAAATACTATTAAAATTTTGTACGCATATAAATAATTTTAGTCAAATTATGTGTGATATTTTATCACCTTTTCTATAATGTAACGTGAAATGCTTGAAAAACGAGGCTGTGGCAGAAAAATAAGGTTGCAGAGACAAGTCTATTTAACATTGAGATAAATGGCTATGCCGCTAAACTGATGAGCTAGTCATGGTTTCGGCGACCAAATTTGGCGAGAAATCGTCCAAAGGCTCCAAAGATGGCGACATTTGGGTCCGATCACTGTATAACTATAACTTGTACTGTAATTGAATAATTGTAATTGATCCCTATGCATAACTTTAACCGTATATGCCTTCCAATAATTTCGAGAAATGTATGTTACTAAAGACTTCCCAGCGGTCAGGGGAAAACTATATAAGATAGGAGAGAGTATCAGTTCTCAGTTTTTAGTTCAGAGATTACTTTGGAGTATTAGGAGATTGTGTGAGCTTTGCTCTTTAGATGCACTTTGCATTGTGTTGTGTTTAATGATATTAATAGTTCGAAGTGGCAATTACTAATTGTACTCTGTTATAAGGCGAAGAGCTGTATAAGTACATTTATGGAAATTTCCAGAACTGTGAAGTGTTTCTTTTGGGAAAATAAATTTTATGAAGCCATCATTGGATCTGTGTGAATTCAATCGATTACAAACCCATACGCATGCAACAATTTTTTATGTCAGAAGTGGGATTGAATACCGGTGACAAGAGTGTTGGAGGAACAACTGAGACAACACTTTGATTGCCTTTGCTGCACTTGAAAATGAAATTAAAGTTCACGAAGAATCTATTATAGAAGACATGAAAACTGTTCGACAAAAGATAGACTGGGCCTTGAAGAGGATTTATAAGCACGCCAAGAAAATATTGAAGCAGGTCAACAGGAAATGAAAAAAGAATTTTCTGCTATATTGGGAAAGAAATTCGAGGTTATGGAAGGCAGAACAGACATGGCTCATGATAAAGTTGGAGAAACTCAAGGAAGAGTTTCTGTTGTCGAACAACAAATCAGAGATGTTTTGGTGTCCAACAACAAATTGAAGAAAGGGTTTCTAGTGTCAAACAACAAGTTGATGATGGAGTTTCTGCTGCTGTCGCCAAGGAAGTTGACAGTTTAAAGAAGCCCATAGCAATAGCTGGACACAATTCTGACTTCTCTAAATGCCTTCTCGTCTCTCTCTAAAGCTATCCACCTATGATGGAAAAACCTTCTGGCAAGTCTAAAAGACTCAGTTCTGTATAGTGGCAGATGCAAATGGAGGGGATTCTCAAGTTAATGCTGCCATCTGGCCGCTTCTCAGAGGGCAGAGACGGCGAATATTCTTCAAACTATGGCTGAAAACCAGAGCCTAGACTTCAAAGCTCTATCCGGTGCATTAGAGCTGTGCTTTGGTGAGACGTGTCTGAAAAAATTTAGTAGGCTTCAGTTAAAATCTCACCAACAGAAGCCAAGGAAACACTCCAGGAGCACGCTAGGGATGTTGAAAGTCTGTTTCATCTTGCTTTTTTAGACTGCACATAAGAAAGAAGAGAAATCATTGCCCTCCAGTACTTCATCAATGGTATCTGGGATCCTGAGATACAGAAAGCTCTGTGAATAGTGGATGTCAAAGATCTAAAAAGCACTTTAATGTATGCCATGAAATTCAAGGCAGCTCAGCAAGCAACCCATAGAGACCACCTCCTAATCGGAGCTGCTTATGTCCAAGAGCCAGTGGATCAACTGATTGCTTGTGAAGATGATTTAACCTGGGAAGTTAATGCCAGGTTAAATCATGGAATAGGAGTGACGAACCAAACCTAAAGTGGTGGAACTGCAGTGGTGAAGGCCACGTACGAAAGAAATGCAGAACACCCCAAGCCATGGAAGCTAAGACTGCTCCCCAGCAAGGAGGCAGGAAACAAATTAGTGGCCATCTCGCGGATCAGAAGTTGCCAGATATTGAGAAGCCCCATTTTGAAGTGTATTAGGTTTCTGCAAAGAGTGGTGGCAGTAATGGGCTTTTCATCATGAGACATATAACTAGAATTCCTTGAGATATGACCATCACAGGAGCCATTGTTACCGTCATTCGACAAGATTTGGCTCGGCAACTGGAAGGTAAATCCATCTGCATGCCATCTTGCTTTACCCTCCAGACTGTATCCGGAGATAATATGAACATCGATTGAAAGTTAAACATTAACATCATGTTTGGAAGTGTTGCCTATCATCGCACCGTATGCATGGCAGATATTACAGACCCTTGCATACTCGGATTAGTTTTTCTAAGGAAATGCAGTTTTAATAATAAAAATAACGACCTGCATTCTGCCTCAGAGGGCATAATTGTCGAATTAAAGATGAAGGAGTTAAATTTATCCTCCATATCATAGCTCAAGATATCACAGTACCAGCAAGAATAGAATTTTTATTTCCTGAATCCATAGCTAAAAACAGAAATTTTTGGCATAACAGAATATCCTTAGATTTGTAACAACTTGAAATACTTTAACCTCGGCAGTACTAATACCCTGAATACTAATAACCTCGGCACTCGTTGACCTATACAGGATCGTCATCCCAATGAGAATTACCAACGTGTGTGATAAGGCAAAAGTCATTAGGAAGGGCGAAGTGATTGTAGCATGTACTTTGGTGACCTGCGTTAAACGGACCAGTAACCGTCAAGAGCCTGTTGTTGGAGAGCCTAATTTATTGCAAAATGCGCATCTAAGTGTTGAAGAGAGGCGTACTGCTGAATGTATCATTCAAGTATTTTAAGATGTTTTCTCCCAAACATCTTCTGAAGTAAGTTGAACTAGTTTGACTCAGCATAAAATCAATATGGGAGCTCATTTGTCAGGACTGCGTGTTCTGTGCATAGCTTTAGCAAACATGTTGAAGTAACTCCTTAACCTAAAAGTCCTGATCTGGAACAGGGAGCTGAAAATGAGCTTTGTTCTGGTGTACTGTGCTGGAGAATAACTGCACTTGAAAGGGATTGAAAATCCTCTTTTATTAAATCACTATTATTTACACACTTCCCAACTCGGGAATGATACAGAAAGTGAAAGACAACACTTTTGCCTAACTTAACAATCAAATAAATTTATACTAAACCTAAATAGAAATTTAATTAAACTTTGCTCGCAGAGCAAATCGCGGAGTTGGCCTCTAACTAAATGGTGCGTAGCAAGAAATACTAATACTAGCGCACTTCAATTTATTTCAATATGCAATCACGTAGTAAGCACTATGGCTTATAATTTTAGCTGCTAGCTGGTCAGGCGAACGTCGAACAGAATGACCGTGATCCGAGACTAAAAGCTCTCACACACTAAGAGGTTTCTACCTCTGGTTTAAATAGTACTTGGCTCTACTTCAAATTAGCATAAGCTGAAAACGCGCGCTTCTTCTGACGGGAAGTTGAAACAGAGAAGAGATAGAAAGATTTAAATTAAAATAAAACTTTCTTAGTTTAACTAAAACCTTACATACTTCCCGCCAGAATTGCGGTAGTTAAACTACTGTGGTCCAAACGGACCATGTTGAAACTCGCAATTCTAAACAAATAGTCAAAATTTAACTCTTCTAAATTTAGGCCAACTCTTACAAGGCAATATCTGTTTCTGACAAATGCAGACGAAACTTTCTTGAACAACAGTCTTCAACATTTTTCTTTCACCTAACTCTTATTCCTTCCAGCAAGATCTAGAAGGAAAGGAATTTTAGTACAACATAATAACAGTAAATTTCTAGGTACAATTCTTTATTCTTACCCGTGTAAATTCGCGCACACACATTATCATTCAAGCACAATTAAATTCTTCCCCCAATGCTCTCTCACCGGTGTTGGATGCAAAGCAAACCACCATTGTGGGTTTTCTGTGTTCAGGGGTGTTCAAATCTTCCACCTACGATCGACTAACATTAGTTAGAACTTGACATACGAGACCTCAAAAGACGCCCTATAACCAGCTAAACCTGAGGCTCTCAGTAGCTTTATGTCTAACACTTTACGTGTGTTTGGTGGAGAGCCTATTTAACACTTGCATTCTAAAATTACTCAAACTTTAACTTTTCATGCATACAATTCGCAGTTTGCACATATAATTCACATTGATATTGCACTTAACGTGCCTTGCTATCATAATATTATTTGTTACATTTTATAACACTTCAACAATTTCATAGCAGTCATGAAATACAAATGTAGGTTAAATTTCTAAGTTTACAGCAAGTACTTACTATTCCTTTCTCAAGGTACTTTCCCGAAATATCACATTACACTGAAATAATAGTCCATAGACTAAATCGTGTTCTTCAATTTTCCGATTTTTCATTCTAGACATTTTACAAGTCTTTGGACAAAGCATCATTCAAAATCATTTAGTTAACATTTTTCTTTTCAGTAATTCATTGCTTTTACAAAATTAATCTATTTACAATGTTTCAGAATCTATTTTACAAACATTAAGTAATTTTAAGTCTTTGCCGAATTACAATTTTTTAAACAAAAACATATTTCTTTCAAGATAAGTTTTTATCGCCTACTTGGCGTAAAACTCAACCTCGCTTGAGGTAAAATCGACCCTGCAACTTGCAGTGCACTCGAAAATTAACTAAACTTTTGAATAAGAAATGCTACTTATCTTGTAGTCATCCATCCTTTTCTTGGCCCAATCCTTGAAAGAATAAGTTGCAGCTTGGGCCAGTCTCCTTGACTTGGTTGTTGGTCCTTGGAAGCTTCTTCATCTCTTTTCCTTTTACAATTCCGTCGTTGTATCCTAGCGTACTTGCTCTGGGGAGGAGGTTGCTCTGCTGGGCGTTTGGTGGACTGGGCCCTTCGATCTTGGGCCCTTGTTCGTTACTGCTCCTGGTTCCTGCTGTATTCGGGACGTTGATTCTCAGGCTGCAATCGAGGCTGCTTGCTTCTCAGGCACCTGTCCGATGTTTTCGCAGTTCTCTTGGATACATTGGGCTTTCCTTGCCCATTCTGCTTTCGTCTCTTGGTTTGGTCGTAGGTCCGTTCGTAGGTCTGCTCACCTGCATCGTCAATCTTTCTTTTGAATCCACATTTTTGGTTCTTACTTCTACTTTGTTGAGCTTTCTTTTTCTGACTTTTCGCTGCCGTTGTAGCTGGTTCCTGTTGTTTTCGCTGAGGTACATCTTCCGTGCTATTCTATTGCCTCGGATCCTGAAAAAAATCTTTAAATACTGACATTTTATTTCTATTATAGTACGGCTTGATTTGATCCACATTCGCCGTGATTCTTTTCCCGTCATTTCTTTTTAATATAACCACTGCCTGTGTAACATTCTCGATTATGAAAGGGCCTTCAAAACGCGGAAAAAATTTCCCCACCTTTTCTTCTTCGGCATTTGACAAGTTATGTTTTATTTTCAGAACTTCATCTCCCACATTGTACTTGACCCCTCTTCTCTTTTCGTCATAATATAATTTTTGTTTTCTCTGCGCCATTTCTATATTTCCCGTCGCTTCCCGTATCAACTTTTGTATATCACTTATTTTAAATTCTTCTGCCCTTTCCTGGACAAAGAAAAGTTTATCTAAGGATGTCAAAATTTTTCTTCCAAGAAACAGTTCAGCGGGTGTTTTTTGTGTAGTATCGTGTTTGGCGGTCCTAAGGGCAAATGCAAATTCATTTATATGGCTATCCCATGTAGAGTGATAGTTTTTCACATAACTTCGAATTATTTTCACTACATTTCTATTAACCCGTTCCGCTATGTTTGACTGCGGACGATACGGGACCATCTTTAGATGACGTATGCCCAGTTTTGCACACATTTCCTCAAAAATATTACTAACAAACTGGGGACCATTATCGGAAATAACTTTTAGGGGCGCCCCGTATTTTAAAATATACTTATTTAGAATTGAATCTACTACAATTTTTGCAGACGCGCGTTTTAACGGAATCAACTCTAACCATTTGCTAAAATGATCCACTATAACTAAAAGATATCGGCTTTTGTTAACTTTACTTCTAGGGTAAGGTCCCAGTAAATCGATGCCTATTATTTGATTTGGGAATTCTGATTTAATACTATTTAGGAACGCGGCCGGGCGGAAATTAACATAATTATTTAATTGACATGTTGGGCACGACTGGACATACGCCCTAGTAAACTTTTGCAGTTCTGGAAAGAAAACTGCCTCGCGAACTCTTTGGACAGTTTTTCTTATACCTAAATGAGCCGAAATGGCACAATCATGCAACTCTTCTAATACATTCAATCTCATGCTAGCTGGGATAACCGGTCTATATTCATGATTCTCATTAGTAGCTTTCGTATAGAATAACAGTCCGTCAATTAATTCGTAATTTTCGGCCCTATTTCTTATCGGCACAATATCCGGATGATTGAAATTCTCAGGGTCGGCCAAATAATTGTATATATTTTTGAACTCCGGATCTTTTTTGAGTTCGGCTATTACTGTTTCACGAGAATCTAATACTTTGGATGTTAACATGGCTATCTTAATTACACTTCCATTTTCATCTAAGTTAATTCTGCTTAAAGCATCTGCCACAACATTTTCTTTTCCCGGCGTATGTTTAATTATTAGGTTATATTCCTGTAATTTGAGAGCCCACCTTATTAATCTGGGTGATAAATTTTTTCCAGAATAGAGTCTAGTGACCGCCGCGTGGTCGGTATATACAGTTACTGGAGAACTTCCAAAGAACACACGAAATTTCTGTACTGATGATAACACTGCGAGAGTTTCTCTTTCCGTTGCGGAATAGTTTCTCTGGGTTTCATTTAATGTTCGACTGAAAAAGGCGACAGGTTGACCATTTTGGGAAAGCACTGCGCCATTCGCGAAATCTGAAGCGTCCGCTGAAATCTCTGATCCTTAATCCCCCTCTGGAAATTTTGAGACGGGAGCTTGAGTCAATGCGTCTTTCAGTTTTTGAAACGTTGTTTTGAAACGCCTTTCAGTTTTTGAAACAGCAGAAGTTGGCTTCTGCTGACCACAAAAACCTAGCTTTCTTTCTTTTCAACTTTAGCAGCGGCTCAGCTATTTTTGCAAAGTCTTTAATGAAGGACCGATAGTATGAACACATCCCAAGAAACGACGATAATTTCTTCGCTGTTTTAGGAACAGAATAATTTTTAATAGCTATTATTTTTGATTGATCCGTTTCGATTCCTTTTTGGGAAATTTTAAATCCTAAATAGGTAACTCTTTTGCGGCAAATTTACATTTAGACGCATTTATCTTTAAACCAGCTTCATTTAACAATGAAAACACTTTTCTTAAATCTTGTAGGTGTTGTTCTAGATTACTACTCGTAATTATAATATCGTCTAAATATATGAACGTGCTTTTACCAAGGACCGGTCTTAAGACGATGTCCATACATCTTTGGAACGTTGCCGGCGCGCCGGATAAACCAAAAGGCATTCTAAGAAATGCGTACGTGCCAGACTTAGTTATGAACGCGGTTTTGTGTACGTCTTCGGGTTTTACCCCAATCTGAAAATAGCCACTCAAAATGCGTACCCAGACTTAGTTATGAACGCGGTTTTGTGGACGTCTTCGGGTTTTACCCCAATCTGAAAATAGCCACTCGTAAGATCTAACGTAGTCATGTATTTTGTACACGAAATATTTCGAATTATTTCTTCAATTATCGGCAACGGATATACAGGGTATTTTGTAACGGGATTTAACTTGCGATAATCTATAGCAAAACGCCACCGCTTCGGGTGCGTAATCGGATAATCATTATTTGTCCTACACAGGACAACGGGGCTAGGATAACTGCTAGAAATTGGCGTGATGATTTTATTCTTTAACGTCTCTTTAGTATGACATTCAGTTATTTCTTCCTTGACCCGGTCGTAGCGGTAAGGCTTTTGCCTAACTGGCTGAGCATCCCCCGTTTTAATGTTGTGGTTCACGACCTGTGTGAAACCCCGTACATCACTAAATAAATTCGAAAATTCACTTACCAGGCCCTGGATTTTTTCCTTTTCTTCTGCTTGTAAATGTTGCAAGTCCAGCTGCGGGGGCTTGTCATTCTTGATTTCTATTGGTTTCATATTTAACGTCAACTCTCCCCCTTTGAAATCAATTTTTGCTTCTGCCAAACTAAAAAAGTCCACACCTAGAATAATACATGTTTGCAGGTTTCGCACAATATAAAATAAGAGTTTTACCTGCTCGTTGTTGATACGCACGAACAACGGTACTTTGCCTAAACAGCTACACTTCTCCCCTTGGGCCGCTATGACATCCGTGTCTCTTGCACTAAAAATTCTGTAACGGCGAAAGTGCTTCTTGAAAAATCTTTCCGATATAAAGCTGCTTTGGGCTCCTGTATCTAAGAGAGCCGTCGCCGGTATGTTGTTAATTAGAACTTCATTCTTCGGTAAACTCAAATTCTTCACGACCATGGTGTTTAACTTGATTTTGGAAGGGTTTTGCGCTGCTTCGGACTTCTTCACCTTCCTTGAAGAAATCCATCTTAGTTTAAATTCTTCTTATTCTGGTTGCCCTCGGAATCTTTGCTTGTTCTTCTATTGAATTCCCTTCGTTCGCCGCTCGATTAAGGAGACACATCTTTCTTCGGCCATTGCTTCGCCTTATTCCCGTAACTTTGATTTTGCTTCTGCTGGGGTCTTGGCGAACTCCACTGACTTCTTCGCTCAAATTGGCGTCGTCGCTCGTTGTCGGCTGTTCTTCGGCTTTCAAATTGTACTGCGAGCTCAAATAATCTGTCTAACGTCGTTGGGTTTCTTAGCTCGATGAAATCTTGAACTTGGGGCAGTAGCCTAGGAAGTATAATTTGAATAATTTCAGGATCCGGGCGACTTCCATACAAAAGCTTGAAAACTTGAATTTTTCTCAAAATAAAATTAGACAAATCTTCTATTTTTTCTTGATATCGACTAAAAAGTTCCGCTTCCAGTCTGGCTCGGTCTCGTACCACAGGAAATGCTTTCACCAAGGAATTTTTGAAATTTTCATACGTATATGTGGGGCTTCCTGGTTCCCCCAAGAGATTCTTTCCAATGCACTTGAACCAACTTAGCGCTTGGCCCTTCAAAGCGCTGTTAGCGAGAGCGACTTTCTGAAATTCGTGAACTGGATATAGCATGAAGTGGGAGTCTAGCTTTTCCAGGAAATTAATTACGGCTGTCTTGCCGTCAAAACTTGCCGCTGGCTTCATGGCTGCTCGCATGGTTTGTACGATGTAGCCAAATCCTTCTAAGGCAGGAGGTGCTATCTCAGGATTCTGGACACGTACAGCAGGTATCTCAGGTTCGTCTTCTTGTCTTTGAGGCCATCCTCTTACTTTTGTTCGGGCGCCACTCTCAGGACTGCGTGTTCTGTGCATAGCTTTAGCAAACATGTTGAAGTAACTCCTTAACCTAAAGTCCTGATCTGGAACAGGGAGCTGAAATGAGCTTTCTTTTTCTGGTGTAGATAATGTGCTGGAGAATAACTGCACTTGAAAGGGATTTAAAATCCTCTTTTATTAAATCACTATTATTTACACACTTCCCAACTCGGGAGGGATACAGAAAGTAAAAGACCACACTTGGGCCTAACTTGACAATCAAATAAATTTATACTAAACTTAAATAGAAATTTAATTAAAATTTGCTCGCAGAGCAAATCGCGGAGTTGGCCTGTAACTAAATGGTGGGTAGCAAGAAATACTAATACTAGCGCACTTCAATTTTTTTCAATATGCAATCACGTAGTAAGCACTATGGCTTATAATTTTAGCTGCTAGCTGGTCAGGCGAACGTCGAACAGAATGACCGTGATCCGAGACTAGAAGCTCTCACACACTAAGAGGTTTCCACCTCTGGTTTAAATAGTACTTGGCTCTACTTCAAATTAGCATAAGCTGAAAACGCGCGCTTCTTCTGACGGGAAGTTGAAACAGGGAAGAGATAGAAAGATTTAAATTAAAATAAAACTTTGTTAGTTTAACTAAAACCTTACACATTCACCAATCAAGCAACATCCAAGGTGTTTACCGATTGCTAAACTAGAAGAGGTTGGAAAACTTCTAACGGAGATGCAAGAAAGCAACGTTTTTGAGCCTTTAGCAAGTCCTTGGGCCTCTTAATCATCTTCGTCAGAAATAAACATGGTTGAACTGCATTTTGCATTGACTATCGCTGTGTAAAATGACATCACAAAGAAAGACACCTTCACTCTTCCTAGAATTGACGTTATTCTGGACATTCCATGCAAGCTTATTGTTAAAAAATCAAGATTAGTTGTTGTGCAAATTTGATGCTTTTTCCACTAATTTAATAGTCTTTGGAAATATCCAGTCCCAACATGCATCAGTATGCATATCACGTACATGTAAAACTCACTCAGAGCTATCATGACAAGACAACCCTATTACCCATCGCTGAGCTGAAGCAGCATACCCACTACCTAGTATATCCTTGTGAGGATGGTGTTTAGATGTACTACCAAGATCTGCCCAAGCCACCTGTATTAGGAAGAACCTGCAGCTTGGTTTGCCACTCTTTTTTATCTGAGAAATGTTACCACCACATCGAGGTGCACCCTTAGAGGGGTCATTAACTCAAGGATTGCATTTAAATGGATCTTTGTGAGAGTAGCCAGTCTACGTATTTATTGGCAGTTTCTTCTTCAGATTGCTAACCCATGATACCACTGCCTGCAGGAAATAAGTGCTATGATGCAAGTGTGATCACTGTCGTAATGGAAAGAAAATGCCATGTTAGCAACTAATATTCCACAGTATTGGCAAGAGGCATGACACTTGGGGATATACTTTCGTTATATTATATCTCATCATGATGCTATTTGAGGTCACCTGGTGCTTCTTGTGTGAGATAGCTTTTCTGTAAATCAGTTATTGTCCCTGGGTCTCTATTGTAAATCATTTATTGTCCCTGGGTTGTTACTAGGCTACTAATTCTATTTGACTACCGCAATGAACTGAATGTACCCTGAAATTCTGACTATCAGCTACAATCCTGAGCACACATGTTGTATAAAAAGTCTTTGAAAATTGTGATGAGATTTTTAGGTGAGTGTCAAGCTGTCTCTGTTTAGTGTGGCTACCATCATTGAGTGAGACTAAATTTTATTTAAAGTGCTGTTATTATTGTTATTATTAATAACTGTTACAGATGGATATTAGTCATCTCGTTATATGCCTGCCAATACATTTATCTTAGCTTTTGTTAATATTTCCTATCCCCTTGAAATAGAAATTACTCAAATGTTAGAATTTTTGTACCTTAAGCTGAAGTTTTCTATAAAAATCAGCACTAAAAAAAGTCATAACAAATGCCTGAGACTTTTTTTTAAGTTGTAAAGGCACAATAGTATTTTGAACTTACTTCCCAGTTAATTTATATAATTACCACTGCAAAGTGACATGATATGACTTATAACTTTCGTGTACTTATAAATATTCTGAAAACTGTTTAATTTAGTTGTATATTTCAATCTTTAGTCATAAAGTTACAATTATCTCATTTAATGATATTTGAATCATATTAATTATATTAATGTAATTTGAATACGCATTTGATGATGCACTTTTTATTGCAACACGTTTTCATATGCATGTTAAAATTTTCAGCTGATGATCTCAATTGGTTGACCATGGAATCAAAATATCTGTGCCTCTTATCTGAAGTTTATTCCAAAATTGAAATGGAAGCTGAAGCAACGAGTGCTCTTCAAAAGGCATGGAGTGTTCAAACTCGGTATGAGTGCAATGAAATAAAAAATTTTGTAATTAATAATTTTGTGTGAATGTAATATCCTGATCTGATAATGCAGTGGTGTCCAACCTGTTAGCTATCCTGAGCCACACTGAGTGAAAAGAGATTGTTTTGAGCCCACACATAAAATGTATAATATATTTAAGGCACATAAGTAAAGAATATTTATTTTTTAATTAAAGAAACTCTTAATTTTTTTATGTCTGGTTTCATTAAATTAAAAGAAAAAGGACAACATAAAATTGGTGAATATTTGTTTTTGTTTTTAAAAACTAAATCCTCAGTGTCTGATTGAAGTGGTCACAATTCTAAGCAAATTCTCAAGGTTCTTGTCAGAAATTTTACTGTTTAGTTTCTCCGAAATATATGTGCTCCTAAAAATGATGATATAACTAAGGCATGACTGTATAATGAGGAATATTTTATTTTGAGCTGGTAAGTCTGAAAAACTACTTAAAAACCATTATGAAATTTGTTTTTCACTTAATTATTTGATTTTAATTGCATACACTCCATTTGAATGTTTGTTAAAAATTTATTTGAGCTGACCAAAAATAAAATTGCAGATGTCTAAAATATTATTGTTTTTCTGGAAATTCTGAAACTGATTCCCAGATTTCCATATCAAAACAGAAATGAAAGGAGCATATTTTTTCCTTTTTCATGAAAATGTGTTTAACCCGTTTAAAAATTATTGATACCAAGGTGCTGAAATTTGTTTAAAGTTGTGGATCAAAAGAAAAGATTTCCATTTTTTTCTGAAGATTTTCGGTATGACTAACAAGTGTTTGATTTATCATTTTAATAGGTAATACAGGTAGCTGAGAAAACAAGTTTATCAGAACTTTTACCTGAGGTAAATGGGACTACAATCACCTCAGATAATCAAAATCTCAGTAAAATGACATCAGATTTTAAATCATGCCACTGTTTCTTTTGAAAGCATTTCCTGAAAATGTTTATTTGAAATTCTAAAAAGAAGAGAACAAGTATTACAATCAGCATTTTAAGAAACACTTCTATTAGTAAATAAAATTTATTTCCTGTTGTTAAACAAATAATCCATCAGAGTTGTAGCTAGGATTTTCAGTGCTGTGTCTGGGCTATTTTATGTCCCCGGGCTGTCTTATTTATTGCCCAGGGATAGCTGAAGATTTTGCACCCTGTCCTGTTTGCTAAGAATGGAAAATATTTAATTCCGAAATTTTGTGGCATCAATTTGGCATCCTCTGGCTGCTGCACCCAGGACAGATGTCCGCCTTGCCCCCTTCTTAGTATGCCGCTGTAATCCATACAGGATTTGATAGCTTCACAAAAATATTCATGAAAAGTTTGGAATAAATAATTTTCATCAAAATTTATTCACCTTGTAAAATTTTGTGATATTTCTTAATTTTGTTTTTGTGAGACCATAATTTCTTTTATAATTTACTACCTTTTTTGTCATTATCCTGTTGAGCTGTAGTTTTCTGCGTAGCCTAATAACTGCAGTTTATTTAACCTAAAAATGCCTAACGTATTATAAGGTTGCATAAGTTGGACTAACTGATCCACATTCAGATGTAATAAGATAATATTTAATTAACTCAAAGAAGGCATACAAAACACTTAGTTTCAGATGCAAGTTTGCATATGATCTTTTTGAAAGGTTGAGTAATATTTTCCTTCACCACGAGCTCCCATGAGGAAGAGTTGGTGATATCACTGCTTGGGTGAAGCCTCCAGACAAGCGCAGCTTATTGCCTGTGCTGGAGCAGTACTGCTATATAGCAAAGTTAGAGTCTGTTCCACTCCTATAACTCTAAGTTGTCATATGATTGTGCAACATTTCATCATGCAAAAAAAGATCCATAGGAGAAGCATAAAGACATTGCTTTTAAGTTTTAAGAGTTCTTGAAGTTTCAGGATGGCTAATTGTAATATCATATCTTTTATCATCATTCTTAACATTATTCTCCTCACTGCAACTTCTATTGTTGTCTGGATCTATGACAGGGATGATTTGACATTCAAGACATGAAAGCTCAATTTGTTGTTTTCTACATTTATTCATTCTGAAATGTCATCTTGAGGGATGTCTTCGCATCATTTATCCTTTCAAGCATGTTTTCGAATTTACTGTCAGTTGGTGGCTTAGTATGGCTTTTATCTTTAATGCATGTAAACTACATCATTATTAAAATGTACGTTAGGAAAGGCCATTAAATGACCCATCATTGATATGAAAGGCTAAAAGATCAATCACGGATAAGAGAATTTAGGAATATAATTAATTTTTGTTTCATTTTTCCTAATGTTTTTTTTTATGTCCTAAATTTTCCCAATGATTTCTTTAAAGTGACTGTGGCTCAGTTGGTAAAGACTCGGTTGAGAGGCAAAGTTGATAGTTGCATTATACTTGAAGATATGCATTGAAAATTTTAGAATTATGCAAATATGATAATTATTTAAATAGTGCATTTTGAGTGATGGAACATAATAATCTTTGAGCACTTCATTATATGCTGTATATCTGTGAGTATTTTTTGTACCCATTATTTTTTTTCATTTTTGAGAAAAAGTAATATCAGAGTATTTTTCCCAATGGAAAAACAAGACTAGGTAATGGACTGGGTTATGTAAGTAGAGAAATAAATAAGGTTATTCTAGGAGGACAAATGGCTTCAGCAATGATTCCTAAAGGCTTAATTTCAATTTTGCAACTGCTTGATGTCTCTATTAATAAACCTGTCAAAGACAGAATTCATAGGTTTTGTACCAAATAAATGGCCAGCGGATCTTGATCATAGGAATGAAATATAAAGGCCAAGTTTTAAAAACTGAAGTGATAAATGATTGAATCGAGAAGACATGAAAATGACTTTTATTGATAATGATTTATTAATGTTTTAAACCAGTATCTTCAGTGTCACAGATGGTTCTGATTATGAATTAATGATAAAAGATGCTACAAAAGGAATGAGTGTCTATAGCAATGACGTTATATCTTTGACAATGTCTAATTAGTCACCACCAGGAGGCTGATTCATCAATCTGTGAAAATTGGAAGTTCATTAATTTGATATAGTAATAATTTGATATAATTTGAGAACAATCAGAGTTGATTCTCCAGTACAAGTTTTTCTAATTGATTTTTACAGGTGGTATCAATAATCATGATTTTTTAATAAAAATTTTTCATCCATTTAATTTATAGTACACACAATGAAGAATAGATTAATAGCATGATCTTTACTGAGAAAAATTTCAAATATCTTGGAATATATATACGAAATTTTAAAATATTAATTTTGACTTCTAAAAACGACATTGTCTGCTAGTCAAGTTATCTGTAAACTAAAACCAGTGCAGTCCTATATTCGAAAAATGTGCTTCTTTTAGGCACCTTGATTTTCGATTAGGGAAAACTGGCAAAAAAAGGAAGCAAGAAAATTATGTTTAAATTGTCACATTACTAAATTTAATCACATTGAGGGTTAAAGGTTGTGTGCTAAATGTGATGAAAAGTAATTTAATATTTTATATTTTAAAAATTCTCATGCCTATGTAAACAGCAGCAAATCAAGTACTTGAAAGCTGTAAATATATTCCATTTAACAAAAAACGGATTGTTGGATGAATGTAGAATAAAAGTAAACAAAAAGTACATTGTTAGTTCAACACATTATTAATTAAATGACCCATCACTGATACAAAGATTGAAAAGATTAATCACTGATAAGAGAATTATGAATATTATTGAATTTTGTATCCTTTCTCATGTTGCTACCTTTTTCACGACGATTTTTTAAAATTGCTTGCCAACTCAGTTAATAGAAACCTTGGTTGGCAGGTAATTAGAAGTTGTACTGTATTGAAACTTATGAACTGAAAATTTTGAAATTATACAAGCATAATGATGATTTAATTAATACATTTTTAATGATAGAATGCACAAAGAAACAAAAAATACGTTGAGTTAGTTCAACACATTAATAATATGAATAATTTCCGAATGTGAAAAGATCTAAGAAAATAAATAAAAGTCTTAGCAATGAATGGAGGAGCAAAATTTGATAATGAGTTGTACGCAAGCTACATTACATAGGTTTATTTTGATTACGACAAAGTCTCGAGATCTATCTACCTAAGGGAAGGGATGCCTTTGTGTGAGGACTTTTTAAGAAAAACTGACTTGCATACATGTTACACATAGGGAAAACCACAAAAATGCCCATGCAGCCAGTCCATTCACAGGATTCAAACTTCTGACCAAGCTACCAGTGTTCAGTGACTTTAATCGCTTGGCCACTGATGGGCTAGATTACTTAGGTCATTTAAGCTATACTATGAAGGAAATCATGAATCTTTCAGTTATTCATATACACAAAAATAAGCAAATAAAAGTTTAAAAAAATTGTGTAAAGTCTGCATCCTTTTAAAATGCTGAAATTTTAAAAAGTGCCCCTAAAAATCAGTAGTTCAGTCCCTCTGTTAAAAGTGTAATGCTGGTTGCTCAGAGAAATTCTATGCACACAATCAGATTTTTTGGGGATTTTGTAATTCAATTTTGACACAATATAAGTGCCGAAGCTTATCTCAATTAGATTCTTGCAAAAGTTACTAATTCTCTCAAAGGTGGAAAAGTACAGGATTTGGGTTAACTCAGTCCGAATTTGGGGTCTTGAGTATTATAATCCACATCATCACTGTGAGGGCATGAGCGTCATTGTTATCGTACCAAGCTTTTGCAAACTTTGAGTTTTCTTTTTCTATACCACAATTTAAAATACAAGACCAGATGTATGCTAAGTGTACATTAAAATTATAATTTTTCTTCATTTCAGTGTTTGTTAATTTTAACGTTCATATAGTTAATCCTGGCTTTTTTTTTCATTTCTTAAAGCTTTTTTATTCACTAAAGAAGAGGGATATATATAAAAATAAGTAAATTAAAAAATCATATTTTTGATGTATGATTTTAGAATTAGTCTGTGGATATTTTCTGTAATGATATAATTTCCTATTATGCTTGCCTTATTTATTTTTCAGAATACTAAGAAAAGTACATATGGAGCAGTCTAATGGTGAGGAACACCGCAAGAAAGCTAAAGAGTGTGTAATTTTAACATCTTTTAAGTTTGATATGGTAGCTGATGTGCTGTATTAAGTATTGAACTTATTTGCAGTTTTTCCACCTTTTATACGTAGGATATGCTGTCAATTAGCTATTCATGCATCCAGAAAAAAAGATTATGGAAGTGCTGTTCAATTCTATAGAGAAGCTCTTACCTTTGATGAAAGTGACACTGAAGTAAATTATATTTTATTTGTTTTTCTTCTGATTGTTTTTTCTAAACCTCAAATATATTAAATTTGAAAGCGATTGGGATATTAGTTATTACTGATTTAATACTCTTTCTTTTCTTTTTGCCAATGATAGGATGGCTGATCCACTTGGGCATTAGCATATCGGCCAAAAGCACCACTGTTGTAAGCACTAAACAATGCCTGAGATGTGCATGCTTAGAACAATATCTTTAGTGAATACAACTGTTAAAGGTAGAGGAGGTGACTGAACAAGTCTGTAATAAATTTCTAACAAAAAAGTTAAAAATTAGTTTTAACATTGTTCAATCTTCAATAATACTAAATAAAGAATGTTAAAAATTAATTTAATTTCCTTCAGTCTTCAATAATAATTCACTTTGTTTTGCAACTTGACTATTTGCCTGATGCAAGAAGCCTAATTTTTGGCCTGATTTGACGTTTGATAAGCTTATCTGTCTATCATTAATCATCTTTCGCTTTTGACTTCAAAGGGAATGTATATCAATTTTTTTAACTTAAGTATTTACTGGCAGTTGAACACTTACTAATAGTTGTAAGTTCAATAATACTGATGGCAAAAATTTTAAATGTTATGAAAATCAGAATCTTATATATTAAATGCATAATTTGAAATAATATAGTACCTGAGAGGAAAAAAAGATTCATAAACTATGTCATGTTAACAACAGATATTGTTAATTAATTATCAGAATATAACAGAGGACATGAAGCAAGCAAATACGATTGGAAATATCGAGTCACTCTAATGACTTAGTTGTGACTTAGTGTGTCTAATGACTTAGTGTAGTTGCTTTAAGCTCACGATTTATGAAAAACCACACTATATGCAGAATACAGTCATAAAAGTTATGCCTGTACATAATTCAAGTTTAAATATAACAGATGTTTAATATTTTTAATTTCAGAGTTGATAAAAAATCAGTGATGAGTTTTGTAATATTTTGATACTGTTAGTGCACTCCCCATCCCCAAGAATAACAGCAGATTTGCCAATCTATATTCGCGGAGTCTCGGGCAATGTCTGCGTGTTGAGAAGGTGCTGATGTTAATAAAGCTTCTGCCTTAAAATTTGGTCTTGAAATACTTTGTTTAAATCGGATTTTCGGACGTGCTAAATGTTTGCATTGTAAGAACAGATTTTCCTACAAAATACCTTTTTAGCTTCAAAATCAACAAATTATTAGCATATAATACCCTGAATAGCAATAATAATAATAATAATAATAATAATAAAAAGAATAATGTGAAAGCTTTTAGATTTTACATAATGCCCAATTATTTTTGTGGGGGGTGGTGGGGAGGTTTAATGTCTGTGCATTACCTTTATTTATTAAATATCATGTTTTTAGCACTGAAAACATAAAATTCAGTTAAATGGCAATATCGCAAAATAATTTTAAAATGAGCGTATCTTTAGAATTTCTGACACACAGTCTCGCGTGCTGGCGATAAAAAAAAGTTTTTTTTTCTTTTTCCGTACAGTACTGCCATTGCTCACTTTTAAATAGTTGTGTTTATTAATAAAAAATTCATTAAAGTTTTGCAAAATATTAAGTAGCTACTAAAACAAATTCCAAATTTGGGCTTCCAGATGCCCATATTCGGGTGGAAACGTGCTTAAACCATAAAATTCAGTTCAAGAGCAATATGGAAAAATAATTTTAAATTGAGCATATCTTTAGAATTTCCGACACACAGTCTCACACGCTGGAGATAAAAATGTTTTTCTCTATACAATGTTGCCATTACTCGTTTTGAAATCCTTAAGTTTGTTAATCAAAAATTCATTAAAGTTTCACAAAATATGAAATCGATAATGAAACATTTCAAATTTCAAATTTAGGCTTCCAGATGCCCATATTCGCAGTAGGATTATGTCATTCAAAATTTGATGGCTGTAGGTACCGTTGTTTTATCACAATGCAGGAAACATGCATACATTTATGCAGATTCTTCATTATTTAATTTCTTCAAATATTATATAGGGCGATAATATTTGGTGGCAACAATTTGAAAAGTGAAACGGACATTCAGAGTGATTCGACACAAAATCACAAAGCAAAAACAATAGTCCCTCAGGGACAAGCTCCTCTGGACTAATAAATAAATATAAATAAAATAATAAAAAAATAAAGCAGTTACATAAAATAAATTAGTTTGTTCATATAGCAATTCTGCTATATAAATACACAGTGCTGAGGTTGTGACATATTGCTAGTAATGAAGCAAATTGAAATTATAAAGCAGAGGAGCTCAGTGAATAAGCTAGAGCAGTCATCACATTATAAACCTGTCAGATAAATTCTCACTGAAGACACTATATTTACAAAGACACAAATAGATGAATTAAATGTGGGCCTTAATGTATTATGATAAATGCAGAAGGAGTAAATTTAGGAATGCTGTGTATATGTTACTGGCAAAGAATGAAACACCAGTATTCCATAGAATACCTAGACATTTTATAGAATGTCTGCTGTTTTTAGGCAGAGTATGAAATATGAGAATTATTATATACTTTACGTAGACATTCTAGAGAATGACAAGTGCTCTTAGGCAAAGTATAAAAAAAAGGTCATGATAAAACCTGTTACTTAAGACATTCATTCCTTAAAAATGCAAATGTTGTTTTGAGAAAATAATGAAAGGCTGCTATTCCCTCCGAAATTACAAGTTGGTAGAAACTGTCCTTTGTCACACTCATTACAACTGCCAAAGTATTGCACGAAACACCTCAAGCCTTGTTTATATCAGGAATAGGAACTTGCCCAGTAGTTGCCAAAGAAGCAGTGAAAGCTTTTCTCTCCAAATTCATTTTCATTTTTTTCGCTTGCATTGACTGATTTTTGAATTAATTTTACCTTCGATATCATTTTCAGTTTTGAAAAAAAGAATGCACAAAATATCCAATTTATCATCTTTACTAGCATGTCTACAAAAATTATGAATTTTTGAAAAATTAATGAATTTTTGTGACACTTTGTACTTATGTGTTCATGACTGGTTACAGTGAAACGCAGATTTCTAAGGTAAGCATACCATCATCATGTTGGTTTAATCCACCATCAACTATAATCTCATCCATATTTTTTAAATAGGCTCTTTTTCTTACATATGCTAATTTGTTTCACCTTTTTGCATCGTTTGGACATTTTCTATTATTTTTGCTAGCTGCTTATTGTATTGATATCTTTTAAAACATCATCGGGTAGAAATGAAGTTGTAAGAGGTACTTTAGGTTTGCATCCAAAAAGGAGATTCCAAGATGATAAGCTCTATTTTTCATAAATTGAATGAACTGCAGTCCTTCACTCCTCTGCTCAGATTTGTTGTCCTGCATTCATGTGCTGAGCATATTTTCAATATCTTGATTAGCTCTTTCAACACTATCCTGGCTTTGGGAATGGCGAGGCTTCCCTCATGTACAATCTTCATTGCTGGTCAAAATTTCAGACTGGTCACTACAGTAATGGCAAATTCCTTTACAATAAATAAAATTTATTGAATTAATTTCAATAAATTTTATTTAGTTTCGCAGTAGGATATTATTTTAGACTTCAGTTGTACAAATTGCATTTCCCCATCCCTCGTGAATTTCTCCTTATAAATATGGTTCCATCTGAATTTTTATTTTTTCTTATCACTTTTTATGTTTTTTTTTCTTATTAAATTTCCATTAGTAAAATTTCATTTTTCTGAATTGTCTTAAACCGCTGTAGACATTTGTAGAAATTTATGTGAAAAATCAAACAATTTATTGAGTTAATATTTGTATTTGGAACTGTTTTATATCATTCTATGGTATTTTATGAAGTTTATTCACACAAATACTCTGCACATTAATTATTAATTATCACTTAAAAATATTTTGATAAATAAAAGCTTTTTTTCTCTACTAGGGATTTTCTCTGTATAAAAGTGTAAGAATATTAAAAAATTAAATCATCCAAAGAACATAAAATTTAGACTAATTAAATACTAGTATATTTTACAAGAAGAATCATATTATTAATAGTTCAGTAATTTGAATTATGAGGTAAATTTAAGCAAGTTTGAAGCTCCTTTGTTGTGGCATTGCTGTACAGCATGTAAACCTCCCAGTTTGTCCTGCTTGTCATCAGAAACATACCTGATTTTTCGCATTTCAAGGTTGGCAGCTATGCTTACGTCTAAAGCATTGTTCTCAAAGAAGGGCAATGCTTTATTAGTGGACTTTGGTAGTTCTGGACCTAGTTTTGGAGTATTGAACTAGCTGAAAGAAAGTATAAAGGCAGAACATTTTTTGGCATACAAATTTTTTAGCATCTTCTCATATTTTCATTTCTTAGAAATTTATTATTTTATTAAAGACATGTTAAGTATTTTGCCTCCTCAGAGAGTACTTACACAAATATAAAAATAGGAAAATGTTGCAAATGAAATGCAGTACAAAGTCCAAAATCAGACATCCTGTATCGGGAATGATCTAATCTGAAGCTCTGGACCACTGGAAAAACGTTCTTTCAAAGCCTACGAGTCAAGAAAAAGGCAGGTGCATTATAAAAGTGATATTTCTCCTGAGTAATTGAGATTCCTATGTGTCACTTTCAAACATTTGTTGTCTACGGAATTGCATTGTGACGAATGGCAATACATTGATTAACATTGTATCGATATTAATCAAGACCACACTTTCAGTTTTTGAATGGTTGAGATTGTTAACATTTTTCTGTTTGATCTAAACAGCAAGTAAACTCCCAAGGCATATTCATTTGGAGTGGGATATTGCTTACGCTAGTTTTCTTTTGTTGGCATAGCAATGGAAAAGAAAGAAAAAATTGAATTCCGAGGAACCTAAGTTCAATCAAGAT
>KK121029.1:250562-287907 GCA_000611955.2 Stegodyphus mimosarum
CTCTTTCCTTTTTCTGATTTGAATCAACTTATTATTTTGTTCTGTTTGTTATTAATCTTATCAAAATTACAGTTTTGGGAAATGATAACATATCTTTTTTATGCTTTCTCCGAAACTACATCCAACGATCACCCAATGGATATGGGAGTTTTGCACATACTGAAGTGCAGCTATAAAGTATCCTTTTATAAAGACATGTTGATGTAAAACTATTCAAGAATTCTAGAAATATTTTAATATAAAATTTGATATGTGGGCATTGCATGTCTGCAGATATTTTTAAAAATGCTTGCTATACTTTATAGCCAACTAACAAATTTCATGATGATGATGACAGCTACGAATCTGAAGGTTTTCAGATATCACCCAATTTTCTGATTAATGGAATAGTAGAAGAAATGCTAAATAAAAATTATCTAACTGAAATCTTACATTGTAACTGCAATGTCTCGGTCACCAATAGGTAAGGGAACAGCAAATAACATTGGTGTGATTTTAAATGCAGAAAATATTACAGTTTTATTTTCGAGCCCCATTTTAATTTCATGTGGTTGTGGTTCAGAAAAATCCGTTCTTCATGCAAAATGCCTCTTTCTTGAAGAAATAATAAAGATAATTTTTTATATAATTTCTACATGTCATCATCCTAAATTTAAATTAATGATCCAAAATCCATAAATTTTCTAAATTCAGACTCACTGAAGTCCTGACAATTCCAGATCTTGGACTTTGTGCTGTGTGTGTACATGTGAGTAGAGAAGAATTAATAGAAATTGAAAGAAACAGTATCCACAATCCATAAACAACTGAAAGAAACTTTAAACTTAAGAGAAACTTTAAAAAAAAATTTAGTTGCTGTTCTAAAACAATGACATATTGAAACTATTTTTGATTTCCTGATTTTGAACAATTTTTCTTACAGATGGCAAGAAGCCTATAAATCTACTAATGCTGTGTTATATCCTCTAATTTAGAAATTGTTTAAAGTTTTGTTTTGCATTTAATGCATGTTTTCATTCTGTATTTTGTTCTTTTGTATATATCGTCTTTTGTGCATAAATAAGCACACTTACTACATATGAGCAGCAACAAAGAATGAGGCAAATGAAACACATTCCTCAGATAACCAATTAATAGGGGTCCTAAATTGGTTACAAAAAGTTTAAAAATGCGTGTAAAAAGAATTTATGATTGTCAACTTTCAACACTGAAGTACCATTTTTTAATACCATTCTTAAAATTGCATAGCACTATTTATGATAGTTTAAAAGCCTTACATTCTTAACACTGCTTTCATTCTCGATGGTATATGGCCAACTGTCTGATTTCATGAGCATCTTCTTGGTTTATGTTGACAAGAATATATTGCCTCGTTTATGTTCTGATAGCATAGTGCTTAAAAAACATTTTTAAAACCAAAGCAGGAAAAAAATCAGTTTATTTGGAATTACTATAAATAGTACATCATGGAACTTTGCAGTATCTTGTAGCAAGCCAAAACCTACAAAGTAAATTATTTATTACTATTATTATTATTTAATATGACATACTTTAACCCTTGTCAATTAAAAATTATAAAACAGAAAAGAAAGTCACAACACAAAGAATCAGCCATCATAATACAAAGAATCAGCAGTCTCCTTAACTAATGGGTTACCCATTATATCAGCAATTTGTTCCTCTGGGTATCTGCTGTATGATTTGTTTTTCCAAAATTTTTTCTTGTTTGAAAAAGTGTTTGATAGCAATATGTTTTGTATGTTAATGAAACTATGAGTTTGTGACAGTCTCATTGTTGTAGTATTATCAACTTGAATTACTGGAACGTTATGTGACTTAATAACATTATTAGATAGTTATTTTAACCAAATGACTTCTCTACAACACTGACTTGCAATAATCTGTGCTTCATTTGTTGAAATTGTAGCAACTGATGGCCTTTGGTTAATCCATGATAAATCTCCTCCATTATGCAATATCCCTACACCACTTGTAGATTTTTCTCTCTTTTAAAATTTATGTTTTTGTAACATTCCTTTGTTTCTGGTTCGTGCTTGTTCTTTTATGTAATACCTTTAATAACAAAATCCTCTGTATATTTGAATACACATTTCACTTTCATCCAATGTCTTTTGAAGGTTTTTCAAAGTGACTTGAAAGAATGCCAGTGCTTATACCTAATATAGGCTGCATTAAAGGTTCTACAGCTTCTCAAATAAGAGAAAATTTTTTTTGTTTTGCTTATCTTCGTTTTTCTTTTCAGTTGGACTTTTCTTCAGGTTAGGAGTTGACACTGGCTTGCAGTTTTTCATTTTCTTGCATAAATTTTCTGACTAATTTTCGTGCTTGCATCTTTAAGATGTTTGATTTTAAGTCCAAGAAAGTATTTTGCTGGTTTGGTTGTGATTCTGAATATCGAATTCAATTTTCTGAGGAATTTTTGAAATTCCTGTAGGTCTGTTGATGCGACCAAACCATCATCTTTATACAAGCATACAACTAGTTTCTTGCCCCTTTGTTTCTTCTATGCAAACATGAATGAGCCTTATTGTCTTGAATCTAAGCTGTAACTCAAAATCTGCAAAATATTTGTTCTAGCAGCTGGATGCTTTTAGTCCATGCAAACTGTGTTTCTACTAACTGATTTTGTGAAAACCATCTTTATATTCTGATTGCTGCATGTATGTGGATTCAATAAGCGTTTCATATGAAAAAGCTGAACAGTCATTAAATTGAATAAGATGCTTTTTCTTTTAGGTGCAATGCTGAAAATTTAATGGACATTTCCTAACTTTGTTATTGGATTAAAAGTTTGAACACAATCAACTCAAAAATGCTGAGTTAGCAACAAGTCTAAACTTGAATTTTTCAATATATCCATGACGGTGCTTCTTAATCTTATAAACCCACTTTTAGTCTTATAAATTTAATATATTTGTTAATTTTTTTAAGACTCAGTGTTTCATTTTCCATCCATGAAGTCATCTTGAAGCCATCCTACACTTTGTTTACATTTCGTAGTTTTTTTTCATATATCATTCTTTTTAGGTTCAGATACAAAGCTTCACCTATCATTATATTGTCTTCTAAATACTCTGGCCTTCTCATTTCAGTTCTTCTTAGCCATCATGGCTGTGTTTTATTTTGCAAAGTAATGTCTTCACATTTCTGCTCTTCAGTATCTTCTGATATATCTCCAGTTAATTCTTTATTTTGTTTATTTTCTGAATTTACTTCTTCACTAAGGAACTTTTCAGACTTGTCTTTCTGACTTCACTGTAGCTACTATTGCTACTGGTGAAAGGAACTTCACAAAATTTTAAAATAACATATATGTATACAAAATTACAAAACAATTTTTTTAAAAAAAATATAATCATGCCTAGTATTTTCGCGCATTAAGCTGCTGAAAAATTATCAGCAAAGACATAAAGTAAGAAATTTAGAACCAATTTTTCACAAAGACCAAAAATTGAAATTCATAAGCAATAAATTTCAATTTTTGGTCTTTGCGAAAAATAGTTATAACATTTTCACCTCTGTTCCATAGTTTTCATTTTCCATTTGAACACCATCTTTCCATTTATACAATTCAGTTTTCATTTGTATATGCCTGTAATTGATCTCTAGTTAATACACATGTTCCTAAATTTACCTGATTTCTTTCTGTGATACTGCTAGCCATCCAAAATGCACCACAACGAAGAGCAAGAAATGGAGAAGCTATATTTTCTAAGCAAATAATATAAGCTACTAGGGTGAACTGGTTAAAATTACAGCTTCATTTGACTTGCAGAACACAAAGAAATAAGTACTTTGTTTTGCTGCCAAGTGGCTACACAAAGTACTTTTAATAATTATTGAAATACACCTGAATATTGAAATTGCAAGTGGCAATAATTATTGTGATACACCTCAACATTGAAATAAAGAAACTTTGGATGTGTACTTTGGGTATGTCAGTCCATGTTTCTGCCTGTTGCCTAAATTCTGTGTGTAATGTATACTGGGTCTCTTGTTTACCAGTCATTAACCCAACATGTTTAATGGGTGACATATTGGAAAATTCAGGCAGGCCAGGGCAGCAGTATGACCGTGGTGGGATTGTTGAAAGTGTGCTTTAAGCAAGCTTTGAAGGTAAGGAAGGGCAACAGAGTGCAGAACTGCAGCGATGGAGCTGTGGGTGTTGAGCCTGTTGGCAGTGCATATTAAACAGGTGCAGGAGTAGATTCCAATGCCACCACAAATAACAATTTCAGATGATGGACCCACACAAATAACAATTTCAGATGATGGACCCATATGGGGAATGCATAATGCAAGGGTCATGATTTCTGTCACCTTGACGCTGCCAGATTTGGATACAACTATTGTGGCATAAACAGATTCAAGATTCATCTTAAAAAATGAGTTGTGCCATTCTTTTTTGTTCATGTTTAGCTTTCAAATCATCATTGCAGTTGCATATGCATGTGATATAGAATCATTGGTAATGACAACTGTGTGTGCCTTGCAAAGCAGACTTCTGATGGTACGTGCTGACACAGATTGATGTGGAACGTAAACCATGATTCTCCACTAGGGTTCTTGAGGTTGCTATGTGCATAATATGCCTGTCCTTTAGTTTGGTGGTGTGACAGTACAGTCATTCCTATTGGTTGCTTTATGCCTTCAGTACCCACTGCTTCCATATTTGCATCACTGTGGCTTGATTTCATCCATTATGAGTCCCACTTTCTCAGAAGGGTAATCCACGGTTTCTTATGCTGTAATTCTTCTTCTATCAAATTAAGAAACTTCCTCAAATGACTATCCTTTTATTTGAGTGAGTCATACTGAATCTTTTCCACAGAAAGGATCAGTGGGAAATTGCACATTACCACCACTTAAAACAGCTTACAGCTCTCAATTTTTGTAGTGCTGTTAGGTTGCATTACTGGTGTACGTTATTTGCATATATGCTTCATGCTGATCATTTTAAGGCATGTAAATGACTACACATGATCCAAATTTGAAACCGAGTGGATGCTTCTCTCATGGCATTACATTTCATATGCCCAGGAGTTGTATTCATTTGCACGTCAGTAGTTTTTTAATTGAGTATATAAATATGTTAATAGTTATGCATTCAATATTTTTCTGCCTGTACCAATGTTCTTTTATTCAACAAAATATTTTTGTATGTGTATGATTATGATAGCACATTTAAAATTTTTAAGATACTCTTGGCATTGGCAAAGCTTCATATTGAGTCCCATGATATCGATGCTGCTCGACAATATTGTGCAACTGTTTTAAGTAAGGACAGTGAAAATATCCCTGCTGCTGTGGTAAGTGAAATTTTTGCAATTGAATTTTTTTTTCTCTTTTTAAACATGCTTCTGTCTTGTGTGCATTAATTACATCTTAATACAGAGATCAAGAATTCAGTATGTTTTCTATCTAATCTAGATTTAGATAATGACATTACATAATACGAATCACTAAGGTAATTTGTGGACTGGGTTATTTAATGGCCAGCCGTAATGCAAGTGATTTTAAAAAATTGCAAGTGAAACATCAAATACAGAGAGTGTTTATACATTTTTAGAACAATGTCAGGGCCATTTATTTAATGTTTCAAATGTAAAGAGTTATTTTTTAAAATGTTCGTCTGATAGCCTTTTTTCTGGATTTTAAGTCTGCGTTGTGATTCCCATGACAGAAGTTCTTTTTTTTAAATTTTCAGGTGTATTGATTTCCGTTCCTCTACATTTCAGTATAGAAAGATCTCTTCTCAAGAGAACAAATGAGCGATAGTGCATTGGTGAAACATAAGGGAACTTCGCAACAATGCAATGGTACTTTTTGAAGTATGACTTGAAGCTTTTCCTTGATGAAGTTTCATTCTTTCAAAATCATTGGGATAAAGAAATGGAATTTCTTCTTTAAATATCAGACGTAAAACTTTCTTTTGATAGTATGAGTTGATTAACATGTTTTCGCACTGTTCTTTTTTTAAATTTATTCGTGTAAGAGAAGCCTGTGACAGTCATAAACCCCTTATTGAAACTTTCTTTGCATTGGCAGAACCGAGTTTGTACATTTTTTCCTTTCGTTTTCAGAAATAAATGCATCTTTTTTTGTTATAGTCATTTAGGTAAACCCAAGCTTCATCAAGGGTCAGAATGTATTTCCATTATCGCCTGCTAAATAGTTTACATGCAAATTGTTCTGCATGATTGTTTTCTACAAATTGTTCCGCATTGAACCACATGTCTCCGCAAAGGTTGGTGAACATAAAGTTTTTAGTTTTATTAAGTTGCAAAACTTGGTTTATTATTTTATTTATTGTTTGTATGGAAGTATTTAAAGACTGCAGTTGATTTCTACATTGGCGGATTTTCTCTTGTTACCAGTGATTTAACTTTAGAAACATTAGAGGCAGTACGTACCATTTTCTGGTATTTGTATGGAGTCTTATTTCTGTGTAAAAGTAAAGATTGATGGTTTTCCCTTCTGATTAATAATGCTGCTTATTTTACACTTCGAAATTTTAATACCAGGCATTTTACAACTTTTTGAAGTATGGAATAGGAATATTTATTTGTCTTTGGAAAATAGAAAACATATCCTTTGACCTACATTTAATTTGCTGTGACAGTTTGAAAGAAGAATAAATTTAAAAGTAGCAGATGATATTTTTCATTTCAAATAATTAGCTATTGCCAGAAATTTTTATTTCAAAACATTTGCTTTTTAAAAAATTCTTTGTTGAAAGCTTTCTAAAAATGTGTAACCCTCTGTTTGAAACCTTTGTATGTAAAGCAAAAGGAAAATAAAGTGATTGTGTGAAACTTCTATGGTGTTACTGCTTGAAAATTGTTGCGAGGGTGATTATTGTTAGGATAGCCAGAATTGTCGAATTTTTACTCTCTCAAATCCGAAATTTCCGGATTTGGGAAATGTAGATTCTGTATTCGGTAAATCTTTAAAATCAAAATTTTTTTTCTAATTTCTTTTAGAACAATTATATCTCTCAGTGATTACATAAATGTAAAGCTTTTAGACTGCATAAAATTCATTAAGTGGTTGAACGTTTTGTCTCAGTAAACTAAATTTGTCTTAACAAAAAAATTTATTTTTACTGTTTGTCTTTATGAGAAACAGCAAAAAACTGATATTGTAAAGGTTTGGGCTGAAATATTCTGACTAATGTACATTCCAATATGTTTCTGTGGAACCATTGTGTGAATATCTGAAGCATAAATTTTGCACACGCTGAAATTTATTGTAATTTCATAAAGCTACATAAGGAGCTTTTGGATTAGAAATTTCCTGTGATGACTATTGGTAAACGTTTTAAGAATAATTTATTGCATAACTGGACAGCTTATCAAAATTCTTTACATTCCTTGAACCCATTTTCTTCTTTCTTGCTGTTCCTCATTTCCAAAACCTGTTAATATGCATACTGCAAGTTCTAATTTAATATTTAAAGAGTGTAGTTAAAACCGACAGTCTGCATCTAAATATTTTGTTGATCATACTGAATTTTCAGTTGTTAGCAAAGAAAAATATAAACACAGTAGTTCCCAGAAAGTAACTCCCCCCCCCAAAAAAAACAAGCGTAACTTAGCAATTATGTAAAAAATTTTTGACAAACCAATTAGATAGGCAACTTTGTGACTTGATGTAGTGAAACATTAGTTAATTTGTAATTAATTCTTTGCTTTGCTAGTGAAAGCTTGAAAATATGTGTATATGCCCATATATGTAAGTGTACTAAGTTTTTTTGCTACAGGATTCAGAATTATTTAAAATTACATTGTTTTTTTACTGCACAATATTTTTCAGTATTTTTGAGAGAGGATTGCATTCATTCTTGTTGTTAGCAAGAATGATGCTTCATTTTCCCATACTCATCTGTAATTCCATGCAGTTTTCTTTAATTTTGAAAAGTGCATATGAAGTACTTTCCATGTGAGCTGATGCTGTAACTGCTTTGTGCCTCACAATAACGGTTCCCAACAATACCTTTATATATTTCCTTAGCATATGAAAAATTATATTAATTTTAGCTACAGCCATGTGTTATGAGTTTTTGTGTAGTAATAGGGATTCCAAGTATGTAAGATATGTTATTTCATATTATTTCAGACTTCAAATAGTAAGTTTCAGATGAAAATTTTTTTACTCAATCAAATTGATAAAAATTTTAAATTATTGATATTAAAGTTAAAATTTCACTTATTTATTTCATGTGTTGCACTATCATGTGCTATTTATGTCATGCATTGCATGATATAACTATCATGTCTGCATATATATTTATGCAAGCTATGGTTCTGATGTATTTAATATGGAATAAATTTCTGTGATTTGAATGTGGATTTGGAAAATTATTGAATTGCCATTTTATGCTGAATAATTTGTACTCAAATATTGTAGTTATTGGCTGATATGATGTTTGAGGCTGGTGATCTACAGTCTGCAAAGTTTCAGTTTCAAAAGCTACTTGATATAAAACCAGGTATGATGACGTTTGTGTCTTTCAAAAAAACTTGCATTTTGTTTAATGTTGCAGTTTAACTTATTTAACCCCTTAACTGCTGCGGGCATATATATATGCCTTGCTCAGCCGATGTGTTAACTGCCCTGGGCGTATATATACACCCTTCCAAAATCGATCACTTGCTTTGCGCTGCTACCAGTAAAACTACTCGTAAAGCTTTGGGATGCAACATCACAATGACCTTGACAGAGTATGAGAAGGAGCATACTATTTCAGAGAAGAAGGGGGAGGAATTGGAGAGTGGATGTTTCTGAGACAATGAAAGTAATGACTATGTGGTTACTTCTTGTGTTTCTGTTTCAGTACAACATATATTTTTTTTTAATTCTGTGTCTTCCGTTTTCGTTTACTGTTTGTAGAAGGTGCTTTTTTTACAAATATTTCTGACAGCGAGAACTAATGACTTCGCAGTTATTGCTCGTGTTTCTGTTTGAGTGAAACATTTTTTTTTCATTCTTTGTCTTCCGTTTTTGGTTACTGTTTGTAGTAGGTGCTTTTTTTATGAATATGTCTGACAGTGATGGCAGGGAAATAGATAATTGCTTTCTGTCATCTTCAAGATTGGCCTCTTCAGAATATGATACTACGTCATATGAAGAGTAATGCGACTATTCTCTGAAAGATGCCTGATGTTGGGTATGATTTGATATGAAAAACTTGCCTATGGCATCCAACCAATTCAGAAGAAATGTATGTTTTTTTAGGTATACTGATTTTACAAAGTTTAACACTTAAACCTGATATTAGACTTTACTGATCTAAAAATAAATTGATCGAAACTCCATTTTTTTGGGATCTTTTTTATTATACAAACATCATTTTTATTAAACTTGCATCTTTTTTATTATGCTTTTACTCTAAACATTAAATTTTGTATTTTATTCTTTATTTTGTGAAAGTAAACAGTTTTTAGACAGTAAAACTTGCACTTATTTACCCCCTAATACATCGCATAACTGTGCACGCCTGTGTAAAAAACAGTGGCACTAGAGAGTAAATCTTATATGTTTTCCGCAGCAATTAAGGAGTTAGTTACTTTTGAAAGTATATTTTAAACTTTAAGTTTGTTCCTGTAGTAATTTTATTCGTGATTATGAAAAAGTAGTTTAAATGTACATATTCATTTATTTATTTTATTTGAATTTGTTTGCTTTTTGTTGGAAAGTTTTTCATTCATACTGGATCTCAATTAAGACATTGCTGTCTAGTATCAGAAAAATAAGTTGTACACGTAATTAAATCTTCATGTTTATTTTCTCTCTGTAATATTTATGGTTACATGCCAGGTGTAATGCAGTTGTAGAGTTTTGTGAAATATACTGTTCGTCTTAAAAGTCAGATAGATCCCCAAATAAACAGACCAGATAAAGAAGAAATATTCTTCAAACCATTTTCCTCAGCATTGTAAATTTGTCTTGGAGGTAATGAATGTTTTACTATTAATGAGTTCAATGAATTCATCTGCAAATAGTTCAGCAGTTTTAGTATCAGTTGAAGCATTTTCAACTGAAATTTTTATTTGCCATTATACCACAACGATTTTAAAATTTGTTTAACCACTCTATTGAATATGTGCACTCCGTTTTTTAAGTTCATTTATTCATGAAATATTTCTGGCTTGAGCCATTACCACTGTACCCGTCAATGGCTTGCCTTCGCTGCGTCTCTCTCTAACCATTCGATCATCACTTTGTCATGATCATCACTTTTAGCATAGCGAATTTTTCTGTTATTCATTGCGAGTGGGATGTCGGAATCCACAAAAATTTATAAAGTTCCTCTTTCTGTTATGTCATGTACAGTTGACTTTCCAATGCTATACTCCTTGCATAATTTTGAGAGGAATATACCTATATCCATTTTTTGCAGCAATTCCACATTTTGTTTAATGGACATCAAAACGTGTTTTCACTGTGTAGATCCTGTTGCAGCGCCAGAATTAGAAACTCCTTTTGACATAATCGAAAGCTCAGACTTTCATAAAATTGCTGTAACTATAACGGCCTACAAAAAATAATATGCTGAATCAAATCAGAAAGTTAAGGAGCAGCGCAATCTGCTATATTAATGAAATTCTTTGGAGTCAGTAAAGTATAATTTTAGCCTATCTTAACAGCGTCCGCTATACATAATTGGCTATGTAGCATGGCAGCGAAGCGTTCTGTTAAATTTTGTCTTGCTTCTTTCGCGCACTGAGACAGTGAAGCCTGAATTGTATTAATTTGGTGATTTATTATACTTATGTTTAATCTTGTACATACCTAAGGCTTATCTAAGCCTGAATAAATAAATTCCTACATATACTTATTGAGGGCTGGTGCTAGTATTTTGCCTCCTGATGCAGTCTCTGCGGTTCCTAAATTCTGCTACCAAGTGCCTCCCTAAATTCTAGACTTTTGTGGTCCCTTAATTCTGGGTCCCAGTGCTATAAGTAAACTCTAAAATTTTTATCATCCATTAATTTTGTTCCTCGGTGCTCCTCTAAATTTTGTCGTCCCTAAATTCTGCCGCGCTGTGCGGCCATACATGCTTTTCCACCGGTTCTGCGTTTATATGAATAAAAAATCAGTTATTCTTAATTCAAGTAGCACTAATTGTAATCTTTTGGCCTATGAGTATCATTACAAAATCTAGTTTGAGCATATGGAAAGAAATTTTTGTTAAATTTTTCCCTGTCAACATTTAGCACATTTAACTTACAACTTTAATCATCGCCAAGCCTAATGTAAGCCTAAAAGGGTTTCCATACTCTTTGTCTTTCAATTACTAATATTAAAAAGTTGTTTAGGGATTGCTGCATGAGTCATTACTCAAGGTGTATGTTGATAAACATACGGTGATGAAAGCAAAATATAATATGTATAAGTTTTGCTAGGTTGGCATCAGGGATATAAAATAAATCAACAATGTTTCTATGTAGAATGTTTTGGTTTGAGATGTATGCCAAGCTGATACATAGCTACGCAGCCAAATTATTGATCACAGAAATTTATGCTAAAATGATTGGTAGCGAGGTATTTTATTTAGTGCCAAAGTGAAATTAAGAATCAGGGGTCTCAACATGTTTTCTTACAGGGAAAAAAATGAAATGTGCATTCTAAAGCATAAAAAAAATTCCTAAAGAATTTTTGGTTGGTGGCTTTAAGATCCGGATTTTAGATAATTCCGGATATAGGATGTCCGGATTTCAGACTTTGTACTGTATAAGAATAAATGCATGTTTAGAAAGAGTAATATCTCAACTCTATTAAAGCCAGTTTAAACTGGTTATTTGATTGTTTTCATTTCAAAACTCAGCAGTCTTCTTCATTTACTCAGAAGACATTTTAGAAAAAAAAATTGCTTTGAGGTGGAACAACATTATAACATTAGAGTTTCTTACAATTTAGGTAAATCTGCTACCGAAATGTTAGAAATGATTTGTACAGTATATGGTGATTCATCACTATCAAGAACACAAGTGTATGAATGGTACAACTGCTTTAAATGTGAGCACAAAAGCACTGAAAATGAACCAAATATAGGCATCTATCAACTTCAAAGAATGAGGAAAATATGAAGAAAATTCTTTCTTTGGTAAAAGCTGATGGATGTGTAACAACTCAGCAGCTTTCAGACATACTACATAAAACTGCCATTTAATTTTAATTGGAAATATGAAAGTGAGGAATGTCTGTACTCAGATTGTGCTTAGGGTTTGGACAGAACAGTGAGAAGACAGAAAAACTTTTCTGAAGATCAATTGCAAGATAGGACAATAATTTCATAAAAGTGTATCATAGTGACAGATGAGACCTGGTATCTGCAATATGACCCAGAAACAAAGAGACAAAGTGTACAGTGGAAAGAACTTTCTTCCTCAATAATAATAATAATAAAAAAGTCAAAATAAAGATTAAGGTGATGCTGATTGCATTTTTTTATTACAAAGGATTTATTCACCATATACATATTTGTCTCTGAGTATTTATCAATCAATCAGCATTTTTACAAGGACGTGTTTTATCGATTAAGAAACAGATATGGCACATTAGGAATGAACGTTTTTATTCTGGGCAATGTTTTTCTTTGCATGACAATGCTAGGTTCCATACAGCATTGTCTGTACATCTTGCTAAGCAGAGGTAAATCACCCACCGTATTCTTCTAACTTATTGCCAAATGGTTTTTTTCCCTTTCCTGAAGCATCAGATTGTCGTAAAAGGCAGTATTTTGCTACTTTTTGTCTGATTCGAGTGCATTGTAGATTCTGAAAAAATTTGAACATCCACAGTTTAGGAGATAAAGGCTGACTTTTTCTTCCATTTCATCATTTTCTTTAGAATAGAATAATATGAGAGATCTGCGCAATAAAATCCTTTCATGTTGGTATTGATTGATACATGCAGGTGTTACTCTGTGCTCTCCCTTTTTCTATTTTTCTACATGTATTAGAGACAGAAGTGTTATGAATTGTTGATATCATTCTGACATTCCACTGGTCTTTCCATATAAGAAGGTTGTCGCCTTTTCTAAAGAACATTGCGTCATCTTTCTTCATTCTTGATGGTTTGGCTTTCAGATTTAGTGGTAAACCTCTGTTCACACTAACAGTTCCACAGTGTCTAGTTTTGTTTTTCAGTAGTAAGTCAGAAGCCAGCAATAGAGCATAGTGTTACTATAATTTTCCTGGCAGATGGCCCAAGATAAGGGCCAAAAAGTATTAGAACTGTTTGTTTTAATGCTTCCCTTCACCATTGTAAATATCCATGTTGCAGATATAACCTGTATCAATTTTGTGGACCATCCTAATTAGTAAATCATACTGTGTAATCTTTCCAGGGTTGTATGTTCTAAACTTTAAGCATCTTCTCCATGAAATAATTCCCTTATCCAAAGACAACTTTGATAAATATACAAAGGGATTGAAATATACAAATTGAGGTCCTCGATTTATGTATGAAATAATCCATCAGTAGCTGAATTTTCAAGTCTTTCATAGCTGTTGTCCATTGTCATGTTATCATTAAAAAGTCAGAAAGTCTTCATTTCGCAAATTTATTGTGGCTAATAGAGTATTAAAATACTGGAGTAGCTATTAGAGATCTGTTAGGCAAAGTAAGAACCTTGTTTGGCATAGATTTTAATTAAAGTTTCACTGATTTTGAGGGCAAACATGTACAGGTCTCTCCTCATCAGGAGCAAAGAAGGTAAGAGCCAATGGTCATATTAATGAAAGCAAAGAAGTAAAACGAATGAGAAGGTAACATCATCTGCCTGCAGAAATAGTAAAGAAACTAATAGACTTTAGAAACTGTTAGAAAAAACTATGTTGGAATTAAAGTCATTAACTAAGATAAACTGAATGTGCAAATGTGAAAAACTACAAGAAAATCCAATCGCATTCACAAAAAATTATCTTGTTTAGTGACAAAATAATTTTTTGTGAATTGACTTTAATTTTAATTCAGTTCCTCCTAATACTTTTAAAATCCTGTTAACTTAATTCAGTCCCTCCTAACGTTTTTAGAATCCTATTAACTGAGTTTCTTTACTATTTCTGTGGACAGATGGTGGTACCTTCTTGTTCGTTTTACTTTTTAGCTTTTGGTATAAATATGGCCATTGGCACTTCCCTTTGATCCTGATGAAGAGGGACCTGTATCTGCCCTCAAAATAAATAGTCTTAATCTAAGCCAAACACAGGGTTCTTGCTTTGCCTAATTTGATATTTTACTTTGCCTTGTTTCTCTTCTGTCTTCATTTTTTTTAGTAGAGGGTCTGTTAACCACTAATCTTTTTAGCTATTTTTTCTTTTTTATACCATTCGAAGAATTAGGCCAAAGAATTTCTTTATGCCATTTTGTGTAACAGGAGATCTTAACTGTTTTAGGTTTTGTTATGCATGCCACTGGGGTTTGATCATGGTACACAAATCTTTACAAAACAATTCAAACAAGTCGTCTACAAAACATTAGACTACAAAGTCACATTGAGATGGAAGTGTAATGACCCCAGGATGACCTTCAAACATTTGTAGGCTTGATTAGAATAGCAATTTGATATCAATAATTGTCATCATTATTAAAAACAAGTCATTCACTAGAACAGAATCACCAGATTAGAAGCATGAAGAACAGTGACTATTCAAATTACCAAGATGCAGTCAGAACTGGTAAATAATAATAATAATAAAATTGAATTTAGTGCATTGATTGCTGATATAAACACAAAGTAAGTTCAGTATATCAAAGCAGGTGGCATCTAAGAGCAGCGTGTAAAAAACACAAGTTGTCTTACCATCGGTCCATAACAGATGATGTGCATAACACGAGTAAATTTACAATCCATTCATAATGTGTTAAGATGAGCAATAACCTCTTAGACTGATTTTGCTTTGAGTATCTTAACTTTCATTGCAGATTCAGTCTTATGTGTTTTGTTATTTCGTAACAGCTGTTCTGTTAGTTTGCTAAATCTTCTATTGAAAGTTCTCTACTATAATTTTCAAGGGCATTGATATAACTCTTTGATGTTTATTTCTTCTAGGTTTTATCTCTATTGATGCGTGCATATGAGATTTTTGAAATTTATTCATGCCAAATCTTACAGCAACTGTGTTTCATGCTACATATGTTGATACTTCTGTCCTGCATATTGGTCACCTAACTTGCACATTAGTCGCCTAACAGTTTCGTGATCAATTTCTCTTCTTAATTATTGAAATTTTAAAACCTAGTTTGATCATGTGACATTGATTGATCTTATTTCAACATGGAAATTATCTAAGAAGTTGGACTCCTCATGTGCTGCATTCATATCAGAGGTTAAGACTGTAGCAGGTGTAAACAGAAGCAAAGTAGACCAAACTGTATATGTCGTAGTTAATCTAGAACAGTAGAAATTTACAGTTTTCATTTTCTCTCTTTCTTTTGTTTTTCGTATATCCTTGTATATTAAAATTTTCAATATATTTGTTTGTGCTTAATGTTTATTGTACGATTTAATTCAGGTCTTTCATTGATATTTAAATACCTGTCATTTGTATTATCTTAATATATATTGTTACTTAAAACATATTCACTGCAGAAGAATTTTTTTCATGTATCTTTTAAATTCTTTGTAGACTTTTTTGAAGCTATAGCTAGATACATTGAGGTGGTGCGGAGGCTCGGAAAACTTGATAATGCGGAAATGTGCTTAAAAAAAGCAGAAGCAGCGACATCTAATGTGTCAGTCGATCATGGCTATTATTATTGTAAAGGACTTTATGAATGGTGAGTGTCATTTTTTATTTCTAATTAAGTAATAAAAAAGACTTGAATTATTATTAAGGATATTAATAAATTAGTCACTAGTAAACAAAATGAAAAGAATTTAAATTTTCAGATCTCCGTTCTCAATCTTTAAAATTGCGATATTCAGTGAAAATATTTTTGCCATAAAATTAGCTGAGATAATTATGTTAAAGCATCATATGTAAGGGATTGCATATTATCTCAAATATGATAAAAGTAATTTGTCAAACATATATATGATGTGTGTTTAATATTAATATTAGAGTGGTTACGAGGCCTTTTCATTGTCTCTGCTTGTGATAAACATTTCTGACAGTGTTAAGGAATAATCACAGAGGCAACTACATTAGTTGTTATGTATAATTAAAATAACTTCCTTGGAGATTTCAACAAAACAGTTGAATGCATATTTTCTGCATGTACAGTTGCTGAATTTTTACTTGTGTTTTGTTAATATTTATAAATCAAAATGTGATTATTTATTTTAAACAGGCTACTTAATTTTTTTTTTAAAGATCAATATGCTGTGAATACCTGAACACTTGTGTCATACTGTGGCCGGATTCACTAACAAGTATAAAAAGGAAATTTGAGAATATTTTACAGCATTTGGTTTTACTTTTTGCTGTGTTTTCTAGACTAAGATATGCCAAGAACTAGCTGATTTTAAAGCTACAGTTTGAGAGTGAAAATTAGTGTGGCCTGTTATATGAGACAATTTTTTTTAATTGCTAGAGTGTTTAATTATGATTCTGTTTATGTGAGTGATATTAATGCGTTTTATGAAAACGGCTCAAAACGTATACCCTCCTTTTTCTAATTCAAATTATATTTAATAAAAAAAAAAACTACTACTGCTTCATGCTTCTGGTTCAAAGAATGAAAAGGGTCCTTTTTTCCCTTGCTTTTTTTTTTTTTTTTGGTGATATGTGTTATATCTGTGACGAAGAAAAAACTCATATTTGTGCCACAATTTACTCAGACTACATTGTGTGCACGCACACACAGGTTGAAAAACTAATAGAATTCAATATTATAAATTCATGACATGTATGTTTGCATTTTTATGAACATTTAGAATTTTTGTATACCATTTCATTATCTTCACTTAGTTTTATTATGTAGTATGTTTTAAAGAATCATAATAAGGTGATCTAATTAAGTTAATAATATCAGGAAATTACCGAGCTGTTACATGTTACTCTAACTTAGTTTTAGGAAAATAACTAATTTAAATAAGGGGTCAACCCAGAAATCAATGTCAGAATCAGAACAAAACTGTTAGATATTTTATCAGTATTTTGAAATGTGAGTTTAAATGATGGTTTATTTATGGCACTTGGTGAATGGTAATCTTGGATTGGCATGTTATTCCTTTCACTCCCAAAGCATATATGAAAGTCTCGTCCTGGTCAGAGTACGAGAGTAAAATAAGCTCACTGAGATTAGGGTCAAGAAGCTTACAGAGATGAGGAGTGGAAGTTTCAGCATTTCAGTAATTACCTCAATAACTCTGCTCTTGCATTTTATGTTAACAAATGTTAAATACTAATGTTTAATATTAATAAGAAGTAGAATCAGATTTATTCCATTTTAATGGAAACTTAACCTTGTCATGCAAATTTTAGTGACTTTCCCAACTTCGCTTTTAGGATTGATTAAAATTAAAATTGAGTATTTTCTTTTTAAAAAGTCAAATTAGGTAGAAATTTATGTTTTAGCAAAAATTGGCTTTGGAGGTACTAGCTGATGATCTTCCCATGCAAGTGGAAACTTTGCTTATGTCTCTAGCAAGAAAGCTTTCAGTGGTGCAAGAAATGAGCTTAACTCGAGGGCTGAGTTCCAACCCTTCTAGTAAAACCGCTAAATCTTCTGGTTTTTAATTTGTCTAAATTTAGATAATCTCTCTGGGATGTAAATTGAGAAGAAATGTTTATATCAGCTACGTGTCACATGGAAAGGAAATGCTGTGGCAACAATTTGATGACGAATTTTTAAAGGTATAAAGAAACCATGTTGTCATCTCTTTTTGTAACTCAAACTTCGAAAATTCCATTACTTTTTTTAAACAATATATGAAGTAATTTTTCTGATTGATTTTTATTTCATCTAGAGTGTTTTATATATATTAATGATTTGCAGAGCATTTTATGAAGACTTAACTTATGCTTAATTGATAAATATTTGTCTTCAGTTTTGCTCTACAGTTATAAATGGTGCATTACAAATTTTATCCACATGATTATATGCACATTAGTTATCAATTTTATCATGTTTAAAAGCATTTTGATGTATAAAATTTTTTGTTCCTTCCATGAGTTTTCATTAAGAAAAATGAAAATTAACACCATATAACTTAGTTTTAATTCCATATATTTTACAATACGTTAATATAAATAGCTTAGCTCAAATTATTCATTTGATTTTAAATGAAAATGTTCACTTTGAAGATCCTTTGAAGTTATGCTGACATACTGCACGAGAACCTTTTGGTTTTTCTTGTTTCAAAATTGGCAGCTTTGCAAGGAATTTCCAAATCTATGATTTAAGGTGACAAAGTGACACAGAAACCTGTGCCTAGAATTGCCCCAAATCTTCAGAAATATGGACTCTAGAGACTTAATAGCCCACCTCACAATACAATAAAATTCTTGAAACAGCAGAACACAGCTACTGGATGTAATGTTCATTACCAAACATAGAATGTCCTGCAGTTGTGTCTTGATGAAATATTTCAAATATATGTTATTATTGGAAATATGTCTCTTTAGTTTAAAAAAAAAAGTTTCTAAAGATTGGCAATAAACCTGAAACATCGATTGACAATAAAAGTTATTTGGATACCTTTGTAATAAAAAATACCTTTTGTAGTTGATGCAGGTTTTTCACTGTCAATAATTCCTTTGTATCTAGGCACACATTTACAGGTGAAAGGAAAAGAATTTATGCAGATTTATATGCAATAGACACAAGGAAGAACCGCCTTAGATCAGAACTGTGATGTTCAGTTACAGGCGAATGGAGCATGCTTTTATTTTGTTATGTGCTGCTGAGAAAAATTTGTCTTTAATTATCCTAGGATTACTTTAATGCTCCCTATTTAAGTTAGTTATTTGTTATACGAATTTCCACGTGAAGCAAAATGAAGACATTAAACATTGAAAGTAAAAATATTTTTCATCAAACATCATTGCATTTTGCTGGTATGAAGAATAATAAAAGTAATTATGGTTGCAGTCCTTTGTCTGAAGAATAATAAAAGTAATTATGGTTGCAATCCTCTGCCTAAGACTTCTGAGAAAATGTATGGTTTCTGTTAGACTGTCAGAAGAAAGCAGAAAAATTTGTGAGAAATGATAAATCAATATCCATACAAAAAGCTTGTTACCAATTCATTTTATGTATTTAGTATAAAGTTCCTCTGCAGATATGTTTTGATATATCATGGACTTTTTTTGTACTTTTCCTTTGATATTATTACTAAAGCAAAATAATTTTTATCATACTTAATAGAAAGACAGTGTTTAATATAATGCATTTACTAGTTTGCACATATTTGAAAACATAATGGCTGTGTGATATTTAATTCACTTATACTTAGGTAGTGTACTATGAGTATATACTTACATTTACTTGTGACCATATTTCATGATGTTCACTTATTTTTACAAGACAATATATGCATTTTTAAAAATTTTATTGTTGTTCTTGTTTCAGAAAATACATAATTTAGTAACCTATTTTCACATGGAGCACAAAATATAGATGTCCATCATATACAACAATCTCTTTGAAAACTGTTTGAATTTGTTATACTTTCAAACTGTAACAATAATTAATCAAAATAAAATTATCTTGAATTTCTGCAGTAGTTTTAATTAGTACTATGACAGAATGGTATAATAATACACTTGTGTGCAAAATTGGTAGAATTTGCAAATCATGTCTATTTTTATGGAAAGTATTTAACCAAAAGTACTAATTATGTTGCCAAAGAATTGTGTAAATATTCAGAGTCAAATACATAAGTCTACACGTGCAGGCCTGTGGAGCTGTGATTGTGGAGAGGTTTTCAATGTTTTATATGTTTGTATTCCTTCATGGCGTTCGCCATGTTTATTGCAAGAGTTGGGTAAATTTTATAAGGTATCAGGTAAAATAAGTAGCCCTGAATCTATGGATGATGCAATGAAATGGAGAATTGTCAGTATATTGGAGGTATGCCAATCACTAGCACAGGTAGCTGCAGAGTCTAGTGTCTTCTGCAATTTGTGGAAAACGTTTTCAGTACACCAGATCCATATCGAGAAGACCTGGAAAATATTGACAAGATCCGCAGCAATGAATGAGGATCATTATTTGGCACTTTTAGTACAGTGATACATGACTGCTACAGCTCTCACATGAGCTGTATGAACCCAAGTTTCATGGTCTACAGTTGCTTGAAGGCTTTGTGAAATAGGATGTATGTCAGAAGACCTGCTCTTTGCATCCTGCTCACTGCAGCTCAAAACAGAGTGCATTTAGCATGGTGCAGACCACATGCACCTTGGACCAGACTTCAGAGGAGCACCATGCTTTTTACTGATGAATTGAAATTCAGCCTGGACACTGCTTCTCAGTGTACCTATATCTAGAGAAAGGCTGGAATGTACCATCCTTCCCTCAAATTATTACAGTGGTGGAGGTGTAATGGTTTGTATAGTCATTATGCTGGATGACCGCACACTCCTGCCATGTGCTTGAAAAAAGCTTCCTAACTGCTATGAAGTATAGAGAGATCTTAGAACCCTATGTTCAACTTTCCAGGTGAACAGTTAATACTCGGTTGCTGTTAAAGGACAACACTTGTTCTCATAGGACTCAGCTGGGAAACAAATACCTGGAAAGTGTGAATATTCATTGCATGGATTGGTCAGCCATATCTCTTGACCTTAACCCTACAGAGCAGGCATGGCCAAAGTGTGGCTCATGAGCCATATGCGACTTTCCTACACCTTAACTGTGGTTTGCAAGCTCTGCAATGCAACTTGTTTGCAATAAATAGTAGTTTAATTTTTGAAATGTAAATGAAATTTGAAATAGAGATCATGCAATGACAGGTTTCTTTATTAATCGCTAAATTAATTTCTTAAATTATATTATTGTTACGGATTTTGTATTTAGCTATTTTAATAGAATTGTAATTGAAATTATTTTATTTTCCCGTGCAATGCAACACGTGATGAAATTTAAGAGAAAGCTGCACCGAAGAAGTGAAAATACAAGAGCATGTGCATTTAATATTTAATAAATAGCTATCTCGTTATTGTACTGTTTTGCTATCCAGAAAAATCGAGAATATAGATTATACCGGAATATTCTCGTGATGATTAAAAAGCTTATAAAAGCTGGATTAAAACATCTCAGCTCAGTTGTAGTTGTTTTAAGCAAACTGTTGTTTACTTAGTGCTGTTAAGATTGTAGCAAATTCTCTGTGAGATCGAATTAACTTTCTCTGTATTTTGAATTGAGTTGTATTCGAAGTTTCAGTAGTTCAAAATATAACTGTTGCGAGATATTGTGATACTGTACGAATATCTCTGAGGAAATATTTCAGCATTCTGTTTTATATCTTGTGAAAGAATAAATTTTGTTAACTTTTTATCGACTTGTGCATTCAATCCATTACGAACATGTATGCACGCAACATTATGTATATAATAATTTAATCGGTTTTAAACTCTCCGCCACAGGCTTATCGTCAAAGAAAATTGCACATAATTCCATATCTGGCAATTACTGTTCCTGCCATGTTACTTTTTAAGCAGATAAGGGCCATTGGAATAGTACAGAATGTATAAATACACAGTTAATCTAAAAAGTAACGCTCTCTAATATTTTTTATCTCAGGTTAATTTTTTTTCCAGGCAGTTTCTGCTTACATTCCTTTTGTGTTATCCTATTCTTCATAGCAGTTGTGTTCACTTGGAAGATTCGCTATTTGTTGTAGAGTTTTGCTTTCATTCATCCCTTGAGTAACTGCTGAAGAAACCTTTTTTATGCTGTTCTATGTGCAGAACTGTTTCAATTTATGGAAGAATTTTAAATCCGAGGATTTTGTGCTTGATGAGGTGAACCTTCCCGCTCATACTTGCTTAGGAGATTTGTCTGTTTTCTGCAAGTGTCTTTCAAAATTAATTTCCCTCTTTAAGCAAGTCAAGTCATTTTTATGCAATTTCTTTGCAGTTTTCACAAACACTTATGGTGATTAAGCTGCAGTGAACACTTTTTGACATAAAATTCAAATTTAAAATAATGCCTTGGTAATCCTAGGCAGAGATCAAATTTAATTCACCAATCGTTATGCATACTGAAATATCCGCGTCATGGGAAGAATCACTTGATTAACAGTGATCTCAGATCTTGTCAAAATTTGTAATTCACATTTTATCAGTTTCATTTATTCCAGGTGTCAATCTTTTACCTTCACCATCAAACCTTCAAATCCACATCATCATCAAGCAATGAGGGATCAACTGAACACAAACTTCTTTCTTCTGCAAAGCTTCTATCAAAATATAGCATACTGATACAGGTGAAATCGCTTTAGTTTGTGGTATTTTCTCATGTATTGCTTGATGAACTTTCTTTCTGGCTCAACACAAATATCATGCTATGGTTAGAGTATAGGTTATTGGTTCATCCGGAAAGTTCTATGGTTTTTTTATGATAAATACAAATGAAGTGCAAAAGAATAAGCAAATTTCGTTGAAGAACTGTTTTGTTCTATGACTTTTTGTCATGTCTCTAGCAGCTGGAAAATTCCTTTTTTAAAAATTTTGTTAGGCTTTTATTTGTAGAGAAATATTGAGGTGCGGTTCAACATTCTTCATTGAACTCCAGACCATTCAGAGAATTTTGAAGTGACATGAAGAGATGGAAATCTTTCAGGGCAAGGACTAATGAATATGAGAGGTGACATGAAATATCTCAACTGTACTAAGTTTTTGTCCGAATTCATGGAAATGCGGAGTTGAGCATTGTCATGCATTAGAGAGCACATCAAAAGTTGGTCAGTTCTGAGCACTTTGCTTTGATTTCTGTTTTTAAACTGCCATTTGGGAATAGTATTTTTCCAAATTTATTTCATAATTTAGTGGCAACAATTCTTATTTTGTGGTTCCTTTGCAGTTCCTTCATACACTAAGCATTATTTTTTTGGGATACAAACCATTCTTGATGATGCTAAAGGAGGTTCTCTTGGTTTCCCACCATATCTTTTTCTTATAACATTATAATATAGTATCCATTTCTCGTTTCTCGTATTGAAATGCTTCAAAAAAGGAGCTTCTTTATTTTTTTGCCACAAAGAACCACATACCAAAACCGGAACAAGCATATTCTGCTCTGTTAAATTATGCGATACCCATGCATCGCAGCAGCTTACATACAAAATCTTCTTCAAATTATCAAGTACTGTATTTTTTGGAATGTTTAGACTCGCTGATAGTTCCTGAACTGTATAACATAGATTTTCAACTGGATGGTTATCCAGAATGGATATCATATTCAAAGCTGAAATTTGCATGCTTAAACTTCTCAACCGGCTGTAAACTGTATCATAAAAAACAGCACAAAATTTAGAGAAAGTCTGATTAACATTTTTTCCGTTTTTAAAATAAGAGGTATAAGATGACGAACATGAACTTCTGGGTTCTTCATACTTAGTACTACATTTTGAAAATATGTTACAGAACAATGCATGCAAGAATTAAGCTACGTAAGCTGAAGAAACTGTATTTAAATATCCACTTCAATCAAGATCACTCCTTATCAGCAGTAACAAAATAATAATAAGAAAATGAGCTTTGATTTGAAAAATTGTAAAACTTTCCGGATGACCCAATATTTCGTTTTTCTGCCTGAAGGAAGAATGCTCAGATGCACGGAACAAGAGTTACAAATTTTTATTTTCTTGGGACTTAACTTTTCTGAGAACAAAGCAAAAGATGTAAGATTTTGTTATTCGTATTTATATGAAACCATGTTAATCGCATATCAGATGCAAAATTCTCATTAATTTGCTTTAAAAGTTTCTTTATATTCAAATCCAGTCTTATTGTTTTTGAAATGATATAAATCTGCACTTGTGGCTCTTGAACGTTCATGAAATCTGCAATGCAGCTCATATCGTTTTGAAGTTTGGCTACCCCTGCTATACAGCGAGTCTGGGAAGCTCTAGGGAGAGCAATTTCATCTCACCATCCCCCTCTGACAGCCATCAAGGAGCTGTGCTGCAGGAGTGGAATCGACTGCTACAAGTGGTCCTCAACTGCCTCATGTCTAGTATGCTGACTTGTTGCTTGACCTGTCTGGCTATGAGGAGGAGACTGTACCCTCTTTTAGACTCATTATCACAACGGGGATTCAGACATCATTGCACTATAAGCTTTACTGTTAATAATGAATACATAAAATGAGTTCTGAATGGTATATCTCGTTTTCTGTGATAATTCTTTATTCATACTAAATTTCATTAAAATATGTTCATTAGTTTTTTAGAAATTTGACATAATTTTCCAGTTCTTTAATTTTATACACAAGTATACTATGATGTAGCTTAAAAAAATACAGGTGATTTTCCTCATCTGTAATGTAAATCTGAACCAGTTTTCTTAAAAAGTCATCTAAGAAGGAATCCTTTTCCTTAGGGCGATAGCCATGCTTTGTTATAGACTAAATAATCTCGAATCCAAATAAAAAAGTACAAAACATATATTTGATCATTGCATTTATATGTATATGCACACTCGCATGTAAAGAACACATGTTACAGAATTAGCAAGAGATACTCATACAGAAAAGTAAATGACAAATATTTATTTTAAACATGTGCATTAAGCAATAAAACTGGTCAAAAATATATTAATGGAAAGTAAAATTGCCTTATTATTCCATTAGCTGGGGAGGTAGAAGTTATAAAATGAGTTTAACTTGAATATTTGAAAGCATCAAATATTAAGTGTTTGGAAATTAGTAAATAAAGATCAAACTAAACATAATATTCAAAAAAATAGCACTGTATATTTTAATCTGCATGGAATATAGGATATGAAAAAAATACTGAATAATACAAAAAATGAAATCAGCTGGATTATAAAACAATTTTAATACTGTTTCTTTTAGTATTTTTGTTTCCATTTTGAGTTTTATAGGTCATTTGAAACATAAAATGTAAATAATTGGAAACAAAGCAGTTTCAAATATTTTTTGGTTAAATTAAAAGATGGCCACTCCAATGTGCCTGTTTTCTTTCCATTTTTTGTTCTCAGGTTTTTTGGAAGTTTGTCTAAGACATAATTATGTTGTACTTTTGGGTACTGTATGTTACTTTTTCACTAGTCTTGATTTACTTTGTTGCAAATATTCTGATGTTTTACTAATAGTCAAGCTTAAGTTAATCTTCTCTTTGGTGCACACCATATATATTTCCTCAGACCAGAAGGTAATGCAAATCAAGAGCATGTAAAAGAGAGTTTAAAAGCTAGGTCAGTTAACTGCAAGTATTGCTTTTTGTAGCCACTGCTCACCTGCTGCCTTGTAGAAGCTTAGCATCAGGGGACAGTTTTTCCATTTTCTGAGAGAGTTGCTAAGGTATTTCAAGTGCTAAAGTAACAAGAAACTACCAGGTGTGATTTTGTAGAGAAATGTTTCCTGTGAAATTTTAATTTTCATAAATAAGTAAAATATAAAGGAATCATCTTTATTTTATTATGTCATGTAGTTAAACCATTGATTATTTGAAGCTTTACTGCTTTTAGCTTTAGTTTTAAACCTCCAGGTATGGTTAAATGAAGTGTTTAGATTTAATCTCATCGTGTAGGAGGTTGATAAATGGTTTTAGGGCAATAACTTGCTAACATCCTAAAACGAATAGATAATTTTGCATGAAGCATGATTGGATAAGTAGATTTCTAAGAATAGTATGATAGGAGAGTTATAACTTCATTTTTATTTCATCTAAATGTGCAGTTAGGTAGTTTTACAGTTTTACTGAAAGAAAAAGTAATAAGGTATCTTTCTTGTTCTCTTTCTCACTTTTTTCCTTTTTTTTCTTAAAACAACTTTAATGGAACTCTGTACCTATCTTAAGAAAATTGAAAATTTTTGCTGAAAGGTTAAAATATTAGTAATATAATATTATTATTTTCTTCAGCACTTGTATCTATTTATAAATATTTTGTTTTGTTTATTTTAGGTATACTGGGAATACCTCTGATGCTTTGAAATGCTTCAATAAAGCACGCACTGTTCCTTTGTGGGGACAGATATCTTTGTGTCACATGATCGAAATTTGCATTAATCCTGATAATGAGCATTTTTCTGGTGAAAATGTTGATGTCGATGTAACAGATGTTATGTATGTTATTTATAACATTATTTTAGTTTCTTTATTCTTTGCATTTTAACTTATTTTTATTCTTTGATAATTCATTTATAGAGTTCTATGTGTTTGACATAAACATAAAATAGTCAAAGTTATTTGAACTAAGGTGTATATGCAACGTAGATCATAGCTATCAAAATATGCTTCTCAACAAATAAGCAACAGAGGCAAAACATGGAATAAAACAAAAACTATTGAATGGATATGTGTGAAATTCACCCAAGAGTTGTGGCTAGGGATTGCAGTACCGGGATACTGAATACCTGTATTTTGAGCCATTTGTACAGTTTTGTAATACCTGTGTTCACAAATTTAAATACTGTTTTTTCAGTATTTACTAGAAATTTTTTTAATTGTCTTCACTATATGTTCAGGGGTCACCAACATAGCAAAATAGTATAGGTTTTTGTTTTTATGTCTCCCTAATGAGCAAAATTAATTAACAAAATTGCATCATACAGTTTAGAGAAGTGATACAATATGTGAATCATTCAAAGAGGCGGGACAAAACTGTCCTGTCCTATTACAGATCAGAGCGATACTGCATAGTCTTGAAACATGCATAGTCTTGAAGCATTCATAGTCTTACATTCATAGTCTGATATTCGTATCTGTGAAGACGAGGTTGTAATTGTGAAGAAAGTGCATAATATTTCGAAAAATTTTGATATTTTTTAAATTGGTGAGTTTGTTATTCACATTGTATTTGCATATCATACTTTAGGGTTCAAAATATTTTTCAGATTTATTATATACTTATAATTAATAAACCCATAATAATGAACAAGAATAACTTTAAAGAACATAAAAAATCTGTTGATAATACTTCGGTTTGGTTTCATTATTTATATGATGAAAAGAATATGGTGGTACAGTGTAAAAAATGTTCAAGAGTTATTAAAGTGAATGGAGGAAGTACAAGCGTACTCCATGCACATTTAAAAACGAAACATGATACAGATTTGTTAAAGAGGAAAGAATCTAATTTCAATGAAGATGCAAATTTAAGCACAGTTTCTAAGCCCAAGCCATCAGGGATTTTAGATTATTTTGAAAAAAAATATATAATTTGTATGAAATTATAAGTAAAATGACAGCATTAGATGGTTTGCCATTTCAAGTGTTTTGCACTTCTACTGAATTAAGAAAATCACTATCCGCCAGAAGTTTTAAAAATCTACCAACATCGATGACCACTATCAGAAAAACTGTTATAAACTACAGTAACGGTGTTTACAATTCTTTGAAACACGAGTTAATACAATTAAAAGTAAATAGTGAAAAATTTAGTCTTAGGACAAGTATAAGAAATAGATTCTATTGAAATATAAATATTCATTCAGGGGAAAATTTTGAATATAGAGCTTACATATGTCTCTGGAAGTATGCCGGCCGAAAAATGCATGGAAGTGCTTAAATCTAAATTAGGGAAACATGGATTATCCCTGAAAGAAGATATTGTATCCGTAACGACTGATGGAGCAACGATTATAAAAAAAGTTGGAAAGATGTTTGGTGCAAATCAGCAATTGTGCTATGCTCATGGAATTCAATTAGGAGTAATAGATGTATTATACCAAAAAAATAAAGAACAGAAGAACCCAAATACTGTGGATATCGAAACTTCTGACTCCGACTTTGAAGAGAGTGGAAGTGAGAGTGATACTGACAATGAAGATAATGACAATGTGAATTGTCAAAGAAGATATTGCTACTGAGGATGAAATATTAACTCATCAAGAATTGCTTTCTATAATTAGTAAAGTTCGAAAAGTTGTTAAGATATTTAAACGTTCCCCTACAAAAAATGCCTTATTACAAAAATATATACTAACTGAAAATAAAACGAAACTTATGTTAATATTAGATTCTAAAACACATAGGAGCAGTTTACTAGAAATTTTTTTATGGAATGATTTTTTAAACTGAAAAATCCAATCCAAAAAGCAATAATGGACTTAAACCTGCAAATTAATTTTTCCAATGGTGAATTCAACTTAATATCCAGAACTGTGTCAGCTCTATTTTGAATAAAACTGGCTGTGGTGGCATTATGTCAGAGAGATTCTAATTTATTAACAGCCTAATACAACAATAAATTTCATGTTGCAGTCACTGAAAGAACAGCACACATCACTATCTGAAGAATTGTATATTACACTGAAAAACTGCACAGAAGAAAGGCATGCCGAAATAGAAAATGTCTTACGGTATTTACATAATTATAATGACTTCAAAAATAAAAAAGAATAAAGGAGACTAACCAAATCAAATTTTATCAAGTTTATAGTAAATATTCTTAAAATGTTTTACCCACAACCCTATCTACATTTTCTTAGAATTTTTTACCCTCAAACCTATCTACATTTTCTTAAAATTTTGTACCCACAAACCTATCCGCATTCAGAAGAACTTGGTACAGTTATCAAAGATTATGAAGACACTAATGTCGATATCTATAGTGAAAAGGAATTGTCTCTTGAACAAAAATTAGAATTAGCGACGACTAAAAAAATTTCAACTAACCAAAATAGAATACAGAAATTAGTTATACCCAAAACCATCTGACGAGAAATCGATTTATTTGAAGATGAGGGATTTAGAGGTAAATACTTGGAAAAAGTATATCATAACAGTATCACCAACTAGCGTAGATGCTGAAAGAGCGTTTTCGACGGCTGGTAATTTTTGCACAAAATTACGTTCCAGGCCTAATGACAGTACAATTGATGCATTATGTTTTTTAAGATCACATTTCAAAAATTTGTAATAGTACCACAGACTGAATAGTGATATTTACACTTTTTTGTGATTTAAAAACATAAGATGTTCCATGTTTCTTTACTTTTTTGGTGATTCTTTATATACTGTTATAATTTGTAAGTTACAAATGATTTTTTGTGATATTTACTTTAATAAAACTGTCAAATAAAACAAAGAGACACTTTTGTTTTCTTTCTTTTTCTGAAATTCGTACTACCGGTATTGAAACCGGTATTCCGGTATTAAAAGATCTAAAGAATACCGAATACCGGTATTGAACTTTTGGTCTGCAATTGCAATCCCTAGTTGTGGCGTTACCATACCACATAGCAAAGAATAAAGTAAAGACATAGAAAAGCATGTATTATGACCATCACATTGAGAAATACCAAATGTGCTAGGAGAATGTAAACATCATGCTAATAATGTGTGTGATAATCTCTAGGTGAAACACAAGCTTGAAAATGCTGAGGCAAACTGGCGATAGTGTTGCTGATTACTTATTGTGGCAGTAGTACCATTCTTGTAGTGATGAATGTCAGAGCTCATGTAGGGTGCCTGATGATATACTGCGACCTGCTATCGGTTATCCCAACGTGTCCCAAACATGCTATATGGGATTCAGGTCTGTGATCTAGGAGTCCACAGCAGATGTGGAATGTTTTCATTTTCCTGATAACTCTGCACCACTCGAGCTCTTCACGGGTGGGCGTTATTGCCAATATCATGTCTGTACCCATTTGCAGTGATAAAAGGACACATAAGAGGGTGTAGATTTTTGCCACAGTATCATACGGCAGTGACAGGAGCCCCAGGAATCGCGTAGAGGTTGGTGTAGCCGTTAATTGCTATCTCAGCCCATACAAGTAAGCCTCCTCCTCTGTAATGGTCTCTTTCGATGATGTTTTAGGCCCAGTAGCATGCCCCTAGACCTCACTATATCATTAGCCTTTGAAAATCTGTCTGGATGTTAAACAGAGACTCATCTGTAAAGAGTACATGGCCCCACTGCTCTTTTGTCTGTCTGTGGTCTTCACTGGCCCAATTCAACTGTGCACCGCCTTGCAATGGGAACACTGTGGGATTGCATTAATTTTGGTTGCCTATTTGAATTCGGCAGTGCAACCTCTTACCTCATTTACATTATTTATAAATTGTATGTTTTTATTCCCCTTTCCCCTTTTTACATTTTTACCTTTTCTTTTAGCTTTTGTTACTTATTTTTTTAGCATGAGTGTATGTGGTAAACTGTGTATTTGTAATTGCTGCTGTAGAAATATGTAACAGGTGCTGTGTGTGTTTTGTTACTTAGTGTAAACGACATGTTGCTTTTGTGTGGTACACGCATGATGTGCATACGTGCATTCTATTGGAAGAAGTTATTTTGGATGATCAATCATAATGCTGCCAGTGTTAGTCACTAGTTACTTAGTCAATTACTATAAAATGACCATCTTCTAATTTTATTTTTTCCAAGGTTTCAAACTAGTGAAATAGTTATCCCGGACTATGCTAAAGATATATTGTAAATAAATAAATAAATAAATAAATAAATATAGGAACTTAATTCCTATTTTCATCAAAATCTGTGAAGGCTATCAGTACATAACACTAGTGATTGAAGAAAAGAATGTAATAGGAATTGGCTGGTGTTTTTGATGAGGTGTAAAAGCACTGACTTCTTGCATACTGTTTATATATACAATATCACCCCCTGTAGCTGTGGATAATTTGTTCCAGGATAGTGCAGATGATAGAGATTGCTATATAGAATAAAATATCCTTGTAGCAGTTGTAAATTCTGTGAAATTCAATTGATAAATTTGGCACAGTAAGTTATCTCACACTAATAACTAATTAAATACACACACTATATTCTTCATATATTGTATTATTAATATAGTAATCTGAATTTTTTGCTTTTTTTCTAATGGATGAAGTTGCAAGTTTTGAAGTACTGGTAGGATCATTACTTTTATGCTTAAAAGCCATAGTTATGTAAATAACAAATTTCTGAATATGAAGGCTGAGGTAGAAAGTCACTAATGAGAACAGGGAGATACTTAAAAACTGAACTGTGATATGTAGTTTTTTTTTAATATTTTGGCCTTGCCAGGATTCAAATTAGCTTCAATTGCTTGCTGGATGTGCTACCAATTACACCACAAGAATGCGAGGAGTGCAAAAATTCCTTATATAGCTTGATAAGAATGGGATTATTACTGATATTTATGACCTAACTTTTTAAATTTAAGTGCTAAATTATAAAGATATAAAGAAAATGGAAACTGAGTTTCTTTTCCCAGATGAATTTCAGGTACAGACATCAAACTGAAAAAAATTTGTTGTCCAAAAACTAAAGAAAAGGGGCCCAATAGAAGAATTAATATATTTTCTGAGATGTTAAGGCATGATTACTGAGAAGCCAATTAGAGGCCTGTAAACAGAAATTGGCTGAAATAAAATAAGTTTGAAAGCAAAAGAATAGTGTTCATTAATTTTGAAATGATTATCATGCATATATTTGCTTGCAGCATGTTTTTCTTACATTTAGCTTCTATTTTCTCTAATGACTAGGGGACTGAAAGAAAAATCTGCTAATTCTGAAGAAGGCAACATCCGTACTGCAGAAAAATTGCTTTTAGTAAGTGATGTTATTTTGATTAATTGTTAAGCAGCACAAGCAACTATATTTATATGTATAGCTGTTTAATGATTGGCAGAGATATGGGGAAAAGTGCAACCAATCACTTAAAATTAAAGTTGTTGGTACTATTTTGAAAATTCATCTTAGTGTCTTTATATGGGCAATTAATTGAGTGATTCATTCTTGCTATAATTCATTTAGGCCCTGTTTTGTATTCTTCCCCCCCTAGACATATGAAAGTCATTTTTTTGGTAACACAAAGTTCCATTTTAGCAAAACTTTAAAATGTGCTTTCTTAGCAGAAGCACACTTTAGTCATCTATTTACAATTAAAAACTACAGTCTATTTCATATTTAAAAACTGCACATTTCTGTTTCATGCACAAATTGCACTTAGTAAATATTTTTTCTTTGTCTTAGGAGCTAAAATCAAAATATGGGGCTAGTTTAAATACAAGGATTTTTCACAATTTAATCCGTTTAGCCAAACACTCAAAATCTGATGCTGAAGCTGCCTTGAATGATTTCTTGGAAATTTTAGCTGATGAAAGATATGTAAGTATTTTTTAAATTATAAATCACTACATTTATTGCAATAAATCTATGACAAAAAATGTCCATTTTTAGATTAAGGATCCAATTCAGGAGAGAGTAATGACAACTGCAATATCGCCGTACATGTCAAAAAAGTGACATAGTAAACAGAGGTGGCTCCAACCTTTATGTCTTTGCACTATTATTATTCGAAAAGTTCTCTTTATTGGTATGCAACTTATTGTAACAACAGTGATGGTACAAAGTCCGAGATGCAGACTCATCGGGACTTCGGCAATTCCGGATTTGGGATTTTCCCGGGTATTAGATCAACAGTTTAAAATTTGTAAGATGTAGAAATTAATAAGTTAAAAATATGAAATCGTGATTTATGAAATAATGAAGCATTTATGATCTGAAGGGTAACAAAATTTACAAAAAAAGCTTGGTATTTATTTGTTTACTTTATTAAACATTTCCTTCAATGTAAGTTCTCTAAGTTGCTTTTCTTGTGTTAATATTTCCTCTTTAATTCTGTAGACAGATATAATTTCTTATTCAGTTACAAAGTTCGATTGTTCAAGTCCTGTAATTGCTGTGTCAAGAATTCCGACTAACTTGTGAATCAGAATTTTTTCTTTTTCAGTAATCTCTCTGTAACTTTCTTCACTATCGGTAGCGGTATTTTCTGGATCTAGAACCAAACTACATATTTTGCCGTTCGTTAATTGATTGATAACTGGGGCATTGTCAAAAAGTATCTGTTATATCATCTTCATTTATTAGCGTTTCTCCCCATTTCTTTAAAAAATACCTTAATTGGAAAATTTAACCTTTGGTTTGTGATATCCCAAAACCTTCACATTCGGGGCTATCATATTCATAAACCTCAGCATGAAATATGCTGTCTGGCCATAAATTATGCCAAGCATTTGTTAAGGTATCTCGAGATACATCTTCCCATGATCTTGCGATGCTCCACAAAGCAGATTTTACACTAAAATATTTCACAAATTCTTGAATAATCTTGCCATTATTAAAGAAATTTAACATGGATTTTAAAAATGCTGCTTCATATTTGCATTTCAGCGTGTACGATTTCCGATATCCATAGGCTTGAATGATTGACTTACAATTTGGAGGAAAGAATAATACAGATACTTTATATTTCACTAAAACTAAGTGAAGTGTGAGCCAAACAGCTGTCTACAATAAGGAGAATTTTTAAGTTATCAGGTAAACCAACCGAATTCTGCCGAGCCTCGGGTATGAAATGATTTTCAAACCTATCATTCATTAACACTTGGGTCATCCGTGTTCTTTTATTTGCACAATATATAACGGGAAATTTTTTACTACTTCAAATACTCCGAGGTCATGTATTTTTCTGATTACGAAAAGTTTACACTTATGCATTTCTGCCACATTTGCGCATGCTAAAATTGCTAGTCTCTCGTTGGAATCTTTTACACAAGTTGGAGCCTTTTTTATAGAGGCTGCCAAGGTATTTTGAGGTACATATTGCCAGAAAAGACCAATTTCATTAGCGTTATAAATTTGTTCTGGAGATAACTTTTAATTAGTTCAGTGAATTCATTTGCAAATAGTTCAGCTGCTTCAGTATCATCTGAAGTTTTTTTGCCTGAAATTCTTCATTACCTTATACCATGGCGATTTATAAATTTTGTTAACCAACCTTTCGAATCTGTGCACTCAGTTTTTAAGTTAATTTCTTAATGAAACGTTTTAGCTTGTACCATTAGCATTTGACCTATCAATGACACTCCCTTGCTGCAATGCGGTCTGACCCACTCAATTATCACTTTGTCGTGATCTTCACTTTTAGCACAACGAATAATTTTTCTATTATTCATTGTGATCGTGGTGTCGGAATCCACAAAAAATTCAAAATGTTTCTCTTTCCTTATGTCACATACAGCCCTGCTAATAATGCCCCGTAGAAACACATAAAATATTTTTACGAGGATTTGGCCTACAGGACCAGGTAAAAACCCATAAACTTAAACCCGTATAACTGTACGGGTACCCGTAGGCCAAACCCCCGTAAAAACCTATGGAAAGAAACCTGTACTTTTGTATGGGTACCTGTAGGCCAAATTCCCATAAAACCCCATAGAAGCAAACCCATAGACCAAATCCCCATAAAACCCATAACCAGAAACCCATACAACTATAGGCCAAATCCCCATAAAAGGAAAAACAAAATCCTTGTAAAAACCCATAGCCAGAAACGAGAACTTTATGCGTATCCATAGGCCAAATCTTCATTAAAAAAATGTATTTTCCGTCTGTCTCTTCTCCATAAAAACCAGTAGACAGAACCACATGCACCTACATTGGTACCCAAAGACCAAATCCCTGTAAAAACCAGTAGACAAAAACTCATAGACCTATATGGATACCCATAGGCCAAATCTCTGTAAAGCCAGTAAGCAAAAATCTACAGATACCAATTGGCAAAATCACTGCAAAAAACAGTAGACAAAAGTGCATAAATAAAACCAATAGAATAGTACTGTAGCTGAGTATACATACATAGAATTGTACATAGATTGGGTGTCCATACACAGAATTCATGTAAAAAACAATACACAAAAATAGAACTGTAGATCAAATTCCCTTAAAAACTAGTAATTATAAGCATAAACCAGTAGAAGTACATAGTTAGCACTGATGAAATGTACAGAACTAAATGAGGAGGGGAGCATGTAGAGTAATTTTAAATAAAATTCAATGCAAATAAACTTAATACAATTTTATAAATATCTAGAAGCCTACAAGCCCTTATCCTTCTCTATGCACGTCAGTACCTATAAACATATTACAAAATATTTGTATAAACTCTCTTTACAAAATTTTTAACTTCTTTTATGTAATTTTAAAAGTAAAATTAATAGAAAGCTAATAATCAAATTCATTCACAACCATCGAATGATATATGTATATATATACATGTCATTTGATGGTTGCAAATCATGAATTTGGTTATATATATATTATTGATCCGATTATAAATATATACACATAATACTGTATCTCATTGCCTATATATGTATAACACTGTATTTGAGATCTTTAATTGGGGAATTAAACAATGGGATTAATCACATCAGCTTGTTTAACAATTTGATACCAAACGAGAAATGTATTTCCAAAGGATGGTACTTTCTGGCATCTGCTTAAATTTTAAGTTAATCTACAATGCACTAAAACTTAAACAAAACTAGACGGAACCCTAATCTTCAGGAAGAGAAACACTATTACAAGTAAAAGTATTAAATAAACAAGGAAGCAAAAAGAATAAGGGACTTGCATATTAGAAATTTAACAAATTTAGCATACTTACCATCTCCTTAAAACTTGCTTACCATTGATAGCAACACCTTGCGGCTTATTGTGACATGCATACACATATATGTTTTGCATGGAAGAAAGGATGAATCCTAGAATATAATTTAGTGAAGAAATGATAATATACAAATACTGTGTCAACCATCTTTTTACAATACTTTGAGCGTTACCTGTATTTGTTAGAATATAAATGAAACATGAATATAAGAATATAATAAACTTCATAATACCCAAAATACAATAAATTATATTGTAGCAAAACAAACTTTAAAAAATTTACAAGACTCAACAAATACCGATTCTCAACCCACAGTTCAGGAATTGAGGAAATATCTCATAGTGTATCTCATAGTATATCTTATTCTGTATCTCACTTTTTGTGCTATATAATCTTCCACAGACTTTATATAAATAAAATCTATAACATAATAGGTATTTATACAACATGTATTTCTCAATGTAAAAAAGCTATTATTAACTTTCATATATATATATATATGCAGTATTGGAATAAATTTGAGTCAGTGCTTTAGGTATAAGTTATTTAGATTTCTAGTGTGGAAAAAATACTTTAAAAACTGTGTAGAAAAATTATTTTGAACCATAAAATTTCTATTTAGTAAAATTTAAAGTACTGAAAAGATAGCTATTATTATTGACTGTAGATTATATACTATAAAAATACTACTTCGTGCTGAACATTTCCTGTATTTAGACTGCCAAATGAAATTTATATAGTGCAGAATTTACCAATATAAATAAATTTTCTACCCAGCCTTATACATAGTTAAAATTACTGTCATCATGATTAAGCAGATATAGCACATATAGTGACAATTTTTTACAAACAGTTTTTACGTTAATATCTATACAACCAGATAAATTTAGTGCAGAAAATTGTAACTACCATTTCCACAGTATAACTAATGAAAGAATATAATACTTAAATATTACTCTAACTATATTTGAAAGCAATGCTAAAACGGTGCCCTTATAAGACTCATGTTTTGAAAGGCTTTGGTTTTAACTGTCTAGTAAAACCTTTCAATTACTTCTGCAAAATTCACATCCACATAAAAATTACTACACCTAAATGAGCTTATTATACAGTGAAACCTTCCTAAAACAATTAATGCCACAATTCTGGATAAAGCCAGTTTCTTGTAGCCCTACAAAACTATCATTGATTTTAAGTACTGTTATTTAATTATGTTCCTGACAAATGTGTCACTGTCAGACGTGGTCATCTAAGAAAATAACCACTATTTGAGGTTTTACTTAATGCAATTTTTTTCCAATAAATAATTCATATTTTATATTCCGAAGACTAGCACATTTAATATTACATAAACTCTATTAATTGTTCACAACTCTATTTCAAAAGCAATTTATGAAAAAAAAAATAATTTGAAATTTTCTTCTTGGAATTAATAATGATGAAAATTAAAATATGCATAAAAATGTTTGATTATATGTGTTTTAACAAAATAGCACAAAATATTTAATGTAACAATGTGGTTCTAGTCTCATACTTGTACAGAAATACAGAACCCCCCCAAAAAAAACATAAACAATGTAAGCTACTATGATCATCTAAATTTTCACACAATTTTAGTAATGCGAAAAATATTCCTTGTCTTGTATGTCTTGCCTACCTCATTCAATAAGTATTACACACATTAAATATTTCAATGTTTACTTCATTAAAAAAAAAGCTTACCTTTTTTGTTTGCAAAATATAATGAGTATATTTTTTAAGACATAAAAAA
>KK121029.1:287945-381145 GCA_000611955.2 Stegodyphus mimosarum
AATCATGCAAGATTTTTTTAAATAACATATGCTCAAATTTATTAGTACATAATATTCAAATCATAAAGCATCTGCATGAACAAGCTTTATAAAGTATTTCTAAATTATAATCAAACAACAAATTTTCAAAAATACAGTTTCAGTAGAATGCGAAAAATATGTTTGTCATCTGATGTAAACACACTGAGTCAAATTATAAAGTTTGAAATTATCACTTTTCAGTCTTTAAGCACATTGCTTTTTAGGATAAAAGTAAAGATGGAAAATGAATCTCACGTACAGAAAATCCATTTCAGAACTATTTAACTGTAAGCAAAGTTCGCTCAAACCATTAAACATGATTACATGTGAAAGCTTTACTGGTATTTCCTTTCATATTATTTCATATTCACAGTGAATATTGGTATTTTATTTTTCATTATAAACATCTAAACAGTAAAACATAATTAAAATTGCAATGTAGTAACTATACTCCATGAATAATTTTGAGACGGACATACTTTTATCCATTTTTTGCAGCAATTGGACATCGAAACATGCCTTCGCTTTGTAGAACCTGTTGTAGCTCCAGAATTTAGAAACATTTTTCGACAGGATCAAAAGTTGAAACTTTAATTTTCATCAAATTGCTGTAATAAAAACAGTCTGCAAAAATTAATTAATCTGGATCAAATCAGAAAGTTAAGCAACAGCTCAATTCGCTATATTTACTGAAATTCCTTGGAATCAGTAAAATATAATTTTAGTCTAGCTTAACAGTGGCCACATTACATTATTGGCTATGTATCATGAGATTGGCAATGTTCCACTAAGTTTTGTCTTGCTTCTATTGCACACTGAATCAGTTAAGCCTGATTGTATTAGTATAGTTATTTATTATACTTACGTCTATTTCTTGCACATGCTTAAGGCTTATCTGAATCCTGAATAAATAAATTCCCACATGTAATTCAGGCTTATCTGAGGGCCGGCGCTAGATATCTTACCGCCTAATGTAATCTCTGTGGGTCCTAAATTCTGCTACCAAGCGCCTCTCTAAATTTTTGCTAGTCCTAAATTTTGGATCCCAATGCGTTCCCTACATTCTAAAACTATTTTCATCCTTTAACTTTATTGCTAGGTACTTCTCTAAATTCCAAAACTCTTTCCAAAAAAAAAATTTTGCTGCCCTGTACGGCCATATGAGCTCTGACACCGGTTCTGCGTTTATGTGAAAAACAAATCAGTTATTCTTGATTTAAATAGCACTAAATGTAAAGCTTATGAGTATCATTAACAAAATCTATTTTTAGCATATGGGAAGAAATTTGTTTTAAATTTTCTCATTATATTTCTTAGCACATTTAACTTAAATCTGTAATCGTTGCCAAGGGTAATAATTAGTCAACATAAAAGGTCACCATACTTCGTACTAATATAAAAAAAAATTCTTCAGTCATCGCTGCATGAGTCATTACCTAAGTTGCCATGGGTTGATAAACATGGGGTGATGAAAGCAAAATATAATAAATAATGATTCGGCAGTTTGGCATCACAGATATAAAATACTAGTAGGTGTAAAATAAACAGTGTTCCTATGGAGAATGTTTCGGTTTGAGATTATGCCAAGCAGATACGTAGCTAAGGAACCAAATTATTGTTCACACAAATTTATGCTAAATTATTGTTTCTTCAATAATGAGGTATTTATTTAGTGCCACAGTGAAATTAAGAATCAGGACTCTCCATGTTTTTATGTATGGGGGAAAAAATCAAATGTGCATGCTTAAAGCATGTGAAATTTTTGAGGTCCAGATTTTAGATCATTCTGGATATTGGACGTTCGGATCTCGGACTTTGTACTGTATTAGTCAGATTTGTTAATTTTTAATTCAGATTTGAAGCAAAATGTAGAATTATTGGAATATAATAAATGCAATTTGGTGTTCTTAGTGTTCTTACATTTAAATTCTGAAGTAATAATTGAAGACATGGGTGGAAAACCATTCAAACAGGAATTTTGAGAAAAATGAATTTTTAGTTTGTGTAACTTCATTAATAAAGAAAATATTGTTATAAAATCATACACTAATAGTCATTACAAACATTCAACTTTTATTTTAAAAAATGCATTAAAAGTTTATCTGTACAAAATAGGTCAAAAATATATTTTCAGTATTTTTGACTGACTAAAATTCTTTTTCACAGTTTCTTCTCTTAATCTTAGGAGCACAAATATTCTTTGCTATCATAATTGGCTTTTAATCAAATGAGGTCTTTTTCCACCATTTTATTTTTCTGGTCTTGAATCAGTTTTGTTTTTTCTTGTTCTTCAGCAAGTTTTTCCGAACTTTTTGCAAGAATATCAATCTTTACTTTAAATGTATCACAAAGATAACATGTGCCCTCTTTTGGGTTACCAAATCTAATGTTAAACTTAAAATTAAAAATATCTCTGAATTTATTATATGTCACTGGATTGTTCGTTTTGCGTATGTTTTCTAATTTTGTATGTTTAACTCTTTTGGCATATGTATTTTCTTGCTCTTTTTTAAGGAATAATGAGACTTTCTCCTCTTGGCTGATAAACTTGATTATTTGAGAAATAGTGTCTTTAGGAATTGCATGTTTTCCATTTATATGTTTTCGTCTGCTGTCTACTTGTCCTTTTTCATCAGTGACCAGAGTTTCTCTTATTTTTTAACCCGATTTTTTTGTAATGCTCTGGAAGGAAGCAGAGGCGTTTATAGAGACTTGCAGATCACACATTGCCCATCTTGGAAACAATGTATTTGATAAGATGTATTGTGTGAAAATCCCTCATTTCCCTAACGAAAATGCTGGTACATTACATGCAAAAGTGTTTTAAGACTGGTAACATAATGATTGTGGGTATTATAATTCCCAAATTCATTGAAAGCTTTGAGAATTTCACTGAGTTTTTTTTTTTTTTTTTTAATTGAAGAATTTGAGTTTGAATTTTTTGAAGAGGATTTATTTGAGTTTTTCGCTATCATAAATAAAAGAGGGGGGAAGATAACTAAAATGTTTGCAATTTCAGTCAGGTTCTAGCTCGTGTGGTTGCTTATAAAAGTTCATAACATCGTGGATTCTACGGGTTTTCTTCCTCTTGGCAGAAAATTCTTCATTGTTACATGAGACAAGAATGAACATGAATAAACCTGATTAAGGAAGTTGGACATAACTATTACTTCCCTCTTAGGACATGGACAAAAATGATTTTTCTCCAGTATGTATTCCGTAGTTATCATTACAGATCTGAATATTTTTTTTTTCTGAAGTGATTCATACTGTGTAGAAGTTATTGCTCTTTACTTTAGATGGCATTAGTACTTCAGTTTTCACAAAATACGGGCATAGATGCTTCCCCCTTTGTCTTCAATTATTAATGCAATAAAATGTATGGAAATTTTATAAATGATGCAAGATTAGTTTTTATGTTCTATTCTAAAAGAGTGAGATGAAGTCATGGGTTTTCCCTATATGTACCAGTAAACAGATATACCCTGAAACACAGTCGAAAAATTATACAAAAGCAGTTTCTACACTTTTAGTGATTTGTTTGGTATACTGCTTTCAGTTCTTGAAAGTCAAGAAACTTTAAATACATGAAACGTTTGTGCGAGGAAAAGCTATATATCATTCAGACCTTCCTTACAGTTTTTAATGTCTGCACACTTATTGTAACACTGTAATGTTTCTAGTCAGTTTTAAATATTCAGAGATATTTAGTATGGAGTCATATCCAGGTATACTGGTATATCTACATGACTACATTCATACACTAGACATTAATATTTTCACATTGTAATTTCATGAAAAGTTCCGTTTTACTGCAAAATATAAAAGTGTATTCATAAAGCAGATTAGATGAATTAAATTTTTAATACTTATTTTAATGAAGTATAGTTTTGCATTAATCTTTTCAATTTCATATTTCAGTGTGTCTTTATATCCCTAAGTCTCATATTGGTTCACTCCATAGGGAGAAATCTTTATTTTCATCAAGATGAAATCTTGGGGATCCTGCACAAACAGCCATAAACTTGGTCGAAAGAAATCTTCCTTCTAGATTTCCAAAAGAAACAAATAATAATAATAATAATAATAAAATTGAGATTAACTGCATATACCACATCATAGCTAAAAATCTCAGGGTTTGGGAATTACACATAGTGATAGTTTATCACCTTTTCTTTTGACATTTTATGAAATTTATCTCTGGTTACTCTACTATGCATTTCTTACTCTAATCTTATTAACAAAGGAGGAATTTAAAGCATTATGATTTTGGTGCTTCTTACCATCGTTTCGTTGCACATCTGGCACCACTGTTCCAGTTACAATGGAAAACAGAATCAGTAAACTGTACAGTTGTGCTTTAAAAATTATAATTCAGTTTACTTCTATGTATCTGTGTATGAAAGAATTTTCCTCACCATTGCATATAAATGTGAGTGTCAATATTTATTTAAATTTTAGTAAAGATTGTCCTAGTTTTAATATCCTTAAATTATTAAAATGATTATGAATTTTCTTCTATTAACTTGGGGAGAGTAAAAAAGGTCGCCCCTAAAATATTCTAATTTATAAAAGTGGTCCTTATTTGAAAAAGGCTTGAGAAATTCTGGCCTAACTTATTGGCCATTTAGCAATTTCTCCATTGAAAACATCTTCGGAAGTCAAGTTTTATTGCGTGTTCTGCCACATAGATTAGGGCACTATACAGACCCACCCCTTGTCCGCCGTATTAGGCGGGAGGTTCAAGAGATAGTCAGAATCACCTCAAAGAGAGGGATAAAAAATTAACTTGCTTCCAACTGGTGGCTTCAATCTCAGAATGCAGACTTTAAGGGAAACTCTCTTAAGCCCCCAGTGCATGTTCTAGATTATATATAATTAAATGATGTAGTGTTGGAGGTAATAGCAACTCCTGTGCCATCACTGCTGTCACTGTTGGTAAACAATGCATTTTTCATTTTCTTTTTGCATTTTCTGATGCTGATAGTTTAGGATAATAATGTTCCCATCATTCCACAATTGACAGAACCCAGCTGATCCCAAGTAGTTCATCTACCCCAGGAATTTGGGACTTGACTGTACAGTGCGATTGATTTTATATGATGTATAAATATTATGTGCTAGAATTATATGTTAATTACCGATTACTTTTCAGTGAAATTAAATAACTAAACTAATGTTATATTATGTATTAAAAGTGGTATTATATGATATTATATACTAAAAGTTAGATTTGTAATGTAAATTTACAGTATTCATTATTGTAAAATGCAAGGAAAATTGCAAAATTTGAAAAGCAAGTGAACTGCTTTTCTTTTTTTCTTCAGGGGATGAAAAATCAAGAATAGTGAATAAAAGCAAACAGTTTGCTCTTCTGTATAATGCTGAGGAGTGGACAGAAAAGCCAAAAAATCTTAATTAATAAGAATAATACAATTTAGATTGTTAGATTATGCACACACACACACTTACACACTTCCCCCATCTATATTGTGTATATATATATTTTTTTTTACTAGAAGGATCATGCTGGTGCTATTCTAGGCTCTGCAATGGCTTACTTAATCTTGAAACAAACACCTCGAGCTCGTAATCAGCTGAAAAGAATTTCCAAAACTACTTGGAATTTCAGTGTAAGTAACTTTAACATTACTTGTGAAAATTTAATCAATGAAAGCTTTTTGGTTTATTCAAACAGTTTTTTTTAATTGAAAGCCATTTTTCTTTTGCTGAAGTAATTATTTACATTACTCAGCTATTTAATTTTAATTTTCTGTGTCTAGGATGCGGAGTACTTGGAGAAAGCATGGCTACTACTGGCTGATATTTACATAAAAGTAAGGTTAATTTGTGTCTGTTATTTTAAATGATTTCTTTTTCTTTTTCATAAGAAAGCACTTTTTTATGCAAGTGTTTTTGAATATTGTTTGCTCAAATTGCATAAGCTATTAAGAAGGAGATAATTATTAGGTAATGAAATTTATTAGGTCAAACTGAGTCAGATTTTGCTTAGCATTTATTTTAAATTTTTCTCCTGTTTGAAAGAATTAAATGGTATTTTCACTGGCCACTTTCTTAAGCAAAGACCACTTTCTTATTTCCACAGACCACTTTCTTATTATGTACCAAAACTCACTGTTTAGAATTTCTTTGTCTGTACTTTTATGAACTTCTTTTTTCTAAACTTGTTACAATAACTCAAAGTTCTCGAATGGAGAGCTAATTTGCAGTAAGTTTTTCATTTATAAAGTTAATGGAAGAAATGCTTTTATTATTTTTCTTTCTCTGTAGTTATATTTTTTGAATTAATGAAAAGCATCATAATTCCTTGTACAGCAGTCTAGATTATGTGCGTAAACATTGAAGTAATGTTGTGTTTATTCTAAAAAGAGTAATATTTACTCTGTATCTGCCTGAACAGTGGTGGAGTGGTTAAAACAATTTAATACTGGTAGTTCAAAATGAGTTTAATCCCAGGCGAATGGGCTGGCTACATGTTTGGTTTTTTCCATGTCTAATGTGAATATTAGTTAGTTGTTTGAAAGAATCTTCCAGAGAGGAATCTGCCCTTAGGCAAATAGCCTTCATGTACTTTGCTGTATTCAAATATCTTAACTATTGTTTCTCTTGTATATCTCTTAGTAGGTTAATTCTTTTATATATGTGGGAGGGGGATATTTAGCCTTCCTAAAGGCAAGCTCCCATGTTGTTTGCCATAATTATTTAATTCTGCTCTGCATTTCTGTATTTATGCTCTGCAAGGCTCTGTATACAGTCAACCCGATTAATTAGGCATGGATTAACTAGTCGTTATCTGAAAAAAAAAATGTAAAGTTTGTGTATTGCAGAAAAATGAAAGAGCTTCTATCACAAACCATCATAATAAAGGATAATAAGGGAATAATTTCTGCAGGAAATACAAAAAGAAGAAGGAAATGTGAGGAATGATAGCAGATCGTGTCACTGTATTGAGGAATTCTTTGTATCCAGAATGGTATGTAGTTTAATTGCATGCAGTCTGGAATAGATGAATATTGTTAAAGCTTTCACTAAAATTAAGTAGCTGAGTTGCAAAAATAAGTTGAGTGTGCTACTAGCTCCTGTTTCCCATTAACTGCTATTGAAATAAAAAAGTAATATAAACATAAACATTGTTTTTCTTTTTGAATGCTGATTTAATTTGCTTAGCAAAGTAAAATTATTTTCTGAACTAAATTGATTAAAAATTCAGGCAAATTGGTAATAGTTTTTTCATCAATTATGGGTTATCCATATATTTTTTAACTGCTATCAGATTGTGATTTTGATCATGATTTTCACCTGGCCCTAGACCTCAACCCCAGTGTTACCACAAGTAATTGGAAGTTTAATGTATTGTAGCGTGCATACGGGTTCGTAATGGATTGAATGCACAAGTCATTAAAAAGTTAATGAAATTTATTCTTTTCTCAAAAAGTAAAACAAAATACTGAAATATTTCCTCAGAGGTATTCATACAATATCACAATATCTCAAACGTTAAACAGAACTCAATTCAAAACAGAGAAAGGTTATTCAATCTCGCAGCGAATTCGCTATAGTCAATAACAGTGCTAAGTAAACATACAGTTCACTTAAAGCAACAGCAACTGAGCTGAGGTGTTTTAATTTGGCTTTTATAAGCTTTTTAATTATTCACAAAAACATTCTGGTAAAATCTATTTTTTCGATTTTTCTGGATGTCAACAGCAGTTACGAGATATTTATTTATTAAATATTAAATGCATGCACTCTTGTATTTTTACCTTTCCGACGTAGCTTTCTCTTCAAATTTTGTCTGTGTTGCACAGGAAAATAAAACAATTTTAATTACAATTCTAAATAAATAGTAAATAAATTCAAAATCCATAACAGTGCCCCCTTCCCACTGACTGCACGTCCTGGGCAGTACAGTCCCTGGACAGGAAGCCAAACTTACAACTAAGGCATCAATGCAGTAAAAACGTTACATTACAATAACAAAATAAACACTAATTGCAATAAGTAACTTTCAGCAAATCAAATACTGTATTTGATGGCATATAAGACACACTGGCATGTAAGACGCACCCTTATTTAGAAGGCCACACACAAAGGAAAAAAGTGTTCAATAGTCAGTGCGACAGCACAGTACCACAATTACTTAAAATGTGGTTCTAGTTTATACTGAATTGTAGAGCTTAATCTCTTGTTTCCTGTAGTCATATTTTCCAGGGTATTTTTTTTGAATAAATAGTTTTAAGCACCGATACCGACACGTTTATACAGAGTAGCACCGATACCGACACATGCGTCGGCTGAGTCAAAGAAAGTCTATGTAAAGAAGGAAAGGCTTCATAAACGTAATGTAAACCAGTTTGTCTCTACGCAGTTAGAAAGAAGAGGGACAATTCGCCAAGGGATTTGGCGACGGAACCTGTTGGCAAGAATTTCCCCCTTTGTGGTGTACCTGGCCGAGATTTTCCACCTCCGCCACATGTACAGGAAATTGAGGAACACGGGTTAAGATGAATCGTTCTTTGACTTTTCGCTATAATATAAACTCGAATTTTCATGCTTTTTTGCTTTACTAGTTGAACTTGTATTATCCATATCGCAATTTGATGTCTGATTTTATATCTGTCAATATGTAGGGGAAAAAAAAAAAATGGAGTCACACAGCTTTAAACCCTTGATAAAAGTGACCGTCGAACCTGTTTGAACTTTGACATCGGCTTCGAGCTTTGGCACTTTTTGGCGACAGATATTTCATGCATGCGCAGTTGTGTCCCTTTTCGTTCGGAGGGAGCCACTCCTGGTGCTGCGAAGCTTTCTTTCTTAACAATACATATTCTTAGGCTGAGTGTCGGGCGTCATACATTGAACGAGTAGTAGGTTGTACTATGTGCTACTTCCCGCTTCTCCACACCAAGAGCGGAGCGAGCGCTACTAGTTTTATTTACTTTTTGACGGGAATGGTGCGGTGATGGAAAGAAATCATCCCAGTTCTCTCTTTTGAGCTATATTTTTGTTGGCAAAAATTTAGTTAAACCTGATAAAATAATTATGGCAGATGTAGAAAAAGTTATGTGTGTCTAGATCTTTATCCGGGCTAAAAATAGCATTCAATATTGAAAGTTAACCTGTGTCCTTCACGTATAAGACGCAGGTAACTTTTTTGAGACCAAATTTGGGAAAAAAAGTGCATCTTATATGCCGTCAAATACGGTACTATCAAACACCAAATACAAATCAAATACTATCAAATATTAAATGCAATCAAGTTAAATGCAAATCTAAATACAAATCAAATACTATCAGATGCTAAATACAAAAAGGACCATGGTCTTATACTATTTAGACTACTATTTACAATTATATACACTATGTACTATGGCCATAGTAAGGAGCTAACCTGTCGTAATCAACGGCTTTAGGCTTAGAGTTGGATTACTTACGCATCTGAACCACAATGTCGATCAGCCTGTTTAGGACTGTGTACGGACCATCCCAAGGTGACTGTAGTTTCAGAGAGAGTCCTTTTCATCAAGTCGGATTCCACCAACCACACCTTGTCTCCTTCGTTGAAACGATGTTCTGTAGCCCTGGTGTCATATTAGGTCTTCATCTTCTCCATCGCCAAGTTGACTTGCTCTTGTGTAAAGTTTTGCATCACTTCAAACCAGGCCTGGAGATGGTGAATGTATTCGTCAGGCGATGAAGGTGCATCCGGAGGGCGACCAAACAAAAGATCACATGGCAGACCATGGCGCATTTGAGATAGGGAATAGCTGGTAGTCTCGTGAAGAGCACTGCTGTAAGCCAGTAAAAACAGTGGTAACTTCTTGTCCCAGTCCCGTTGGTTTCTGGAAACTACTAACAAGAAGTTATTTAGGATGCTTCTCTTGAACCTCTCTGCCAAACCATCTGACTGGGAATGTAAAGGCGTTGTTTGGGTTTTGTCAATGCCAAGTAGCTTGCAGAATTCTTTGATTACTGCTGAGGTAAAATTCTGCCCCTGATTTGAATGTAACTGAAGACTCATTTCAGACCTGGAAATCCAGTGCTGTATCATCACGTCTGCCGCTGTGACAGCCTCTTAATCAGGAATAGAATACGCTTCAGGACGCTTGAAACTGAAAGAAGCCAGACTTGAAGTAATTAATGACAACGAGGATGTGTTTGTGGCCATCAGCAGTTCGTAGCAGAGATTCTAAGATGTCAAAGGCGATATGTTCAAAAGGTGCTGCTATGTTGTAATTTGCAGCTTTCTTCGGCTGTGTTTCTTCAGTCCTTTCCGACCTGCATAGATATCGCAATATCGGCACCACTTTTGCACGAACCAGTTTTCGTCCAGCACGAACCAGAACGTCATCCTTTGCATTATTCCAGTAAAAGTGCTCACGAACTCTCTGTAAGGTCTTCATTATTCCAAAGTGACCTCCCGTAGGCCTGCTATGTAGTTCTTTAAGGAATCTGGAATCTGAGATCTTGGAAGTATCAGTTACCAACGGAAAGTCTTCCCATCATCTGATTCAAATTTCCGATACAAGACGCCATTTCGAATATGGGAGTGAGTCCCAGAGAGCCCAATATTAGCTTTGTCGTGGGACTATAGCTCGAAGTGTCCTGCCAGGTAGGTTTCTGTTTGAAGTCTCCATTAAATCAATTATGAGTTTAATGTCATGATCTTCCAGCTCTTCTCTTCTTCCTTTATGGGTCTTGGTCAGCCTGTGTTGATGTAATTTGCTGCGCAACTGGATTAAGCAGCTTGTATTTTACGTCGACTCTGGAACAATATCGGCATCTTCTAGGCAAGGCGTCAGCGTTTCCTTGTGATGATCCCTTCTGATGACGGATAGAGATGCCATATTCCTGCAGTCTCTGTACCCACCTGGCTATTTGAATGTCAGGATTCTTGAAATTTAAAAGTCAGGCCAATGATGCATGATCCGGGCGGAACAGGAATTTTCTGCCATTTAGATAATGATAGAAATGTTCTACGGCTTTGACTACAGCGAGCAACTCTTTCCTGGCGACACAGTAATTCCTCTCCGGTTTGGACAGGCACTTGCTCCAGTAAGCCACTACAAGTTCTTGGCCCTCTATTTCTTGGGACAAAACAGCACCGACACTTACATTACTCATGTCCGTGTCGAGAATAAATGGTCTCTCGAGCTGAGGATACGTCAGTATTGGAGCAGACGATAAAGCTTCCTTCAGGTTCTTAAATGCATCCTCACATTCTTTTGTCCACAATAACTTTTCTTTTTCTCTGTCAGCTTGTGAAGGGGTGTTGCAATGGAAGAAAAGTCCTTCTTGAATCTCCTATAGTAGGTGCAAAGCCTTAGGAAGCTTCTCAGCTGGTGGACATTTCCGGGATGTCTCCAGTCTTTAATTGCTGACACTTTTTCAGGATACGAGCACACTCCTTCAGCAGAAATGACATGTCCGAGGTAAGTCACTTCCTGTCTGAATAATTTGCATTTAGCTGGACTCAACTTTAGACTGGCTTCTTTCAGAAGCACCTTTCTAAGATTTTCTAGATGTTCTTCGAAATTCTTCGTGACGATGACGACGTCATGCAGATATATTAGACAGGCTTCGTAGGAAAGACCTTTCAAAACAGTCTCCATGAGGCATTTGAATGTAGCCGATGTATTACAGAGTCCAAACGGCATCACCTTGAACTGCCAGAGTCCTTGTCCAGTAGTAAATGCCATCTTTTCTCGGTCATTAGGATGTATTTCTACCTGCCAATACCCACTCTTTAAGTCAAGTGTCGAGAATGTCACCAATTCTAGGAAGAGGGTAATTGTCTTTCTTTGTAAGCTCATTCAACCGGCGATAGTCAACGCAAAATCTTGAGGAACCATCTTTCTTCCTGACAAGGATGATGGGAGATGCCCATGGACTTGCTGAAGGCTCGATGACATCGCTTTCTTGCATGTCTTTAAAAGTGTTCATATCCCTTCCTGTTTAGCAATCGGTAGACGTCTTTGATGTTGCTTGTTTGGTGTATGATCACCGGTATCGATTCTATGTTGCATCAAACTGGTTCGACTCACGTCGGAAGACGAGCAGGAGAAAACATCTCAAAGATCTTGAATGACACATTCGGCAGCATTCCTCTCTTCATCATTTAATTACGTATTCTGCAAAAACTCCACTGTAATGCTCTCTGAAGACACAGATTCTGGAGTGTTAATGTTTTATTTAACACTGGTCACTGGAGTACATGCTGCCACCACTTCACCTTTCTTAATAACTCTCGCCTTTTTGGTTACGTTTGCAACTCTCACCGGGATAACAGTTCACGATAGGTCAACGAGTGTAGAGGCTATGAGTACTTCTTTTGGGCTATTATATTTCTTAGGATATTCTATGATGCCGTAGCAGAAATTTTTATTTTTGGCTGTGGATCCAGGAAGTAAAAATTCTGTTGTTGCTGGTATTGTGATATTGTCTTGTACTCTGATTTTGTGGACAGATTTAACTCTTTCATCATTAATTCCGATTAAGGCTTTGTCCTCAGAGGTAGAATGCAGTTCGTTGTTTTTAAAATCCGAAGAAAAATTGAATTTTTTCAGAAAGTTCAGTCCGAGTGTACAAGGGTCTGTAATCTCTGCTACATATGCCTTGTGATGGTAAGCGGCAATTCCAAACGTGATGTTAATATTTAATTTTCCTTCGATTTTGATCTTCTTGCCTGACACAGTCTGGAGGGCAATGCAGAGTGGTGTCCAGATGCGTTTGCTTTCAATTCTTGAGCCACATCTTTTTGAATGATGGTAACATTGGGTTCTATATGGTTGGTTATATTACAAGGAACTCCATTGATATGTCCCATGATGAAAAGTCCATTACTGCCGCCACTCACTGCAGAAATCCGAAGCGCTTTAAACTTTAGCTTTTCATTCTCTGGCAACCTGCACCCTCAAGATGGCCACTAATTAGTTACCCTCCTTCTTGATAGGCATGGTTTTAATATCTGTGCCCTGGGGTGTTCTGCAGTTTCTTCGTATGTACCCTTCAGCACCGCATTTTCCAGCACTTTATGGTCGATTTCTCGTAACCAATATTCCATTGCAAGGCATTCAGTGGTCTTGTTAAATCATCTAGGTGAGCAGCCAGTTGATCCACTGGCTCTTGGACTTGCATGCACAGCTCTTATTGGGTATCAGTCTCTGTGAGTTGCTTGGTTGCTCCCTCGAATTTCATGGCGTATACCAGAGCACTTTATAAGTCCTTCACATCGGCCATTCGCAGTGCTTTCTGTATTTCAGGATCCTGGATGCCATCGATAAAGTACTGCAGGGACAGGATTTCCCTTGTTTCTCACGGGCATTCTGTAAAGGCGAGATAGGACAGCCTTTCAACATCTGTGGTGAGCTCTTGGAGTATTTCGGTGGGCTTCTGTTGGCGGGATTTTAACTGAAGCCTACTGTAGTCTTTCAAACATTTCTACCTGAAGCGCAGCTCCAATGTGCCGGATAGCTTCAAAGTCTAGTCTCTGGTTTTCGGGTCTAGTCTCTGCTCTCAGAGAAGCGGCGAGATGTCAGGCGTTAACTTGGGAATCCCATCCATTCGCATCTGTAACTATAGAAAATTGTGTCTTATACACTTGCTGGGAAGTCTTCTCATCATATGTCGATAGCTTAAGAGAGGGACAAGCACGCATGGGTAGAAATTTAAAACTATCCGAATTGCTTCCTGCCGACGCTACAAATTTCTTTAAAGTATCAACTTCTTTCACAACTGCAGAAACCTTGTCAATTTGTTGTTCCATTTAGTGTTGGATGGCAGAGAGACTTCCTTCTATTTTTTCTTTGACTGAAGGAACTCTTTCTTCTATTCGTTCTTTTACAGAAGAAACTCTTTCTTCAGTGTGTTCAACTTTATTTTCAACAGCATCAGTTCTGCCTTCCATGGCCTCAAATTTGTTTTCTGTTATATAGGTAATCTCTCTTTTCATTTCCTCTTGACCTGCTGCAATCTTTTCTTGACCACCTTCCATCTTTTCTTGAACCGCTTTCATGTCATTTTTAACAGATTCCTGAACAGCCTTTATTTCATCTTTAATAGATTCCTGAACTGCCTTCCTTTCATCTTTAACAGATTCCAGAATAGCCTTCATTTCATCTTTAACAGAAGCTTGACCAGCTTCCATCCTTTGGTGACCTGTTTTCATCTCCTCTTTAATGGATTTCATCTCTTGTTTAACAGAATCTTTCATCTTGTCTTTAAATGCAGCAAAAGCTACCAGCTGTTTTAACTGTTCTTCCACCGCTCGTGTAATTGGCATTTAAATCCCACTCTTCTGACAACCGAAAATTGTTGTGTGCATACGGGTTCGTAATGGATTGAATGCACAAGTCGTGAAAGAGTTAATAAAATTTATTCTCTTTGCAAAAAATAAAACAAAATACTGAAATATTTTCTCAGATGTATTCGTACAATATCACAATATCTCAAACGTTAAACAGAACTCAATTCAAAACAGAGAACGTTAATCCAATCTCTCATCGAATTTGCTGCAATCAATAACAGTGCCAAGTAAGCATACATTTTGCTTAAAACAACAGTAACTGAGCTGAGGTGTTTTAATTCGGCTTTTATAAGCTTTTCAGTTATTCATGAGAACATTCTGGTAAAATCTATTTTCTCGATTTTTGTGGATGGCAACAGCAATTACAAGATATTTATTTATGAAATATTAAATGCATTCGCTCTTGTATTTTTACTTTTCCAGCATAGCTTTCTCTTCAAATTCATGTGTGTTGCACAGAAAAATAAAAGAATTTTAATTACAATTCTAAATAAATACAAAATCCGTAACAGTATACTTAAGTAAAAGCCAAAAATGAAGTAGGAATTTTATGGAAGAATAATTTTTAATATTATTTTCATTTCAAATCAAACATAATATTATTTCAGAAAATGCCAATTTGTATCTAATAATAAATGTATCATATTTCAGTTACATTCAGCTAATATTATTAGAGAATATTAAGTATGTTTAAATTTAGTTATCTATATTTAGCATTAATGAATGTTGCCACAATTTAAAATAACACGAGTAGCCAAAAAATTAGAACACCACCAGATTTGAATAAGAATTTGAACTCAAATTTAGCGTCTTTGCAATTTTTCCTTGTATATGAGTTCATATCATAGTAAATTTTTTGTCTGCATATAAGTAAGCATATGAATTATGTATGCAGTAATAAATATAAAAAGGTTATCAGACTATAGGATACAAGATTTAACAGGGACGTTTTTCAAGAAATGACTCGTAGAATCCCAGAATCGCTTTGAAAGATTGACTTCAATATAAACTTTTTTACTCTGAAAATCAAAATATTGCTTATTGTGGCTAACTTAGCTAATCAAAAGCAAAGCAGAGGGTTACTAGAAATCGTCTTCTACTACTGCAACAATAGACTTCTGCTTGGGGTCTGACTCAAGCTGCTGCTTCATCAAAGACAATAATCTAGCAATATGAATAAAATTCTTGGAAGTGTTTTTTCATCTGGATTGTGTAGCAATTTGTCTGACACTTGGGGAAAGGTAAGAAAATTCCGTGCAATCTTTCACCGAGAATCAAATGGGGATATGCTGTCAGTCTTCAGCTGTAATAGCACTTGAACAGTAATGCCCGCTTTGTGTGGGAATTTTTGGTTGATTGTAGTGACCATCACTTTAAAGTTTCAGTAGCAGTCAAGTTTTGCCACTTTTACAGCCTTTATTTAGATCATATTTGAGACTTGAGAATGCAGTAACTGTGGTAAGATAGGATATGTATGATTGCCAGTTACTGTAAGTATGAAAGAATAAGTAAAAGTGATTATGCATGTGCCCACAGCTACCTCAGAGTTAATTACTTAAGTTACCACTGATGTGAAGAAGGAAACGACTCTCAGTACTTAATCAACTGCTGCTTCTTGCTGACTGCTTGTGGAGATGGAAGAATCTTTGGCAGTGAACACTGAACTGCTTCTTTCATTGTCTCAAATCCACCCTGGATATTTCGGAGATGAAAATTCTCATTATGACTGTGAATAAGGAGATTTAAACTATTTAAAGGGAATTTGATCGAATGAGTGAATTTTAATTTCTTAGAATTGTAGTAATCATATATTCTAGAAATTTTATATGTAAAATGATGTATATTCATCTTATATAATGAGAGATTAAATTGGATTTATTCATGCTTCCTTGTAAGAACTTAATTTCTAGAATATTTTAATCTAGAAAATAAATAATGTAATGGAATAATGCCTTAGGAAATATTAATGCTCATTCCTTTTATTAAGTTTTTGTTGTTGTAAAACTTGTTTAATACTTTTTTTTAGGCTGGAAAATTTCCTTCAGCATCAGAAATGCTTGATAAAGTTTTAATGTATAATAAGGTAAGTCTGCGAAATTTTATCCCTCTTTTTATATTTTGTAATTAGAATGTACTTTTTGAATCTTTTATTTGCTTTTCTTTCAGTCATGTACTAAAGCATATGATTTATATGGTTATATTGCTGAAAAAGAGCAGAACTATAAAGATGCTGTTAAAAGCTATGAAAAAGCTTGGTTATTGAGCAGTAAACTGAATCCTGTAATTGGTGAGTAATGTTGTTTTGAACTTTATCATGGGCTAAAACTAATGGTTAGGTTAGGTTATTCAATTACGGCAAAGCACACGAGGGCTATCTGCCTAAAGGGAGGGATGCCTTCGTGGAGGACTTTCTAAGGGAAACTGGCTCGTATACACGTTACACATGGGGAAAACCACGAAAACGCCCATGCAGCCAGCGCGTTCGCGGGATTCGAACCTCGGACCGAACTACCAGTGTTCAGCGTCTTTACCGCTCGGCCGCTGGTGGGCCGCTAAAACTAATGAATTTACATGCTATGTGAATGGTATGTTATGTAATTATATTAATAAATGCACAGAAAAGAATCAAGATTCCATGTTATTCATATTTTTTCTTTCGTAGAAGTAATCAGTTTTAGATATATTTTAAAATACAACTGTGCTTAAAAATATGTATGTAATCCCCCCGTAGAAAAAGAAATGAAATTGGGCATTCAGTTAACATTTATGTTATGTTTAGCTGTCTCATGATACTCAGATCCGAATTTTGATGGTTAGACAAAACTTGAAAATAGTAATTTAAGTATTTGTTATTGACTAAAAACATATCTGTTTTGCAGTTGTCCAGCTAATTATTCATGCAATATACAATATCCGTACAAATGGTGCTTTAAATAAGCTATAAAGGTTAGAAGGATGAGCAATAGTTCCATTAAAACTACCTGGTGCCAATGTGTGACATGATAATTGTGGAAGTCCTGAGAAGTTACTGAATGACTTTGGGAATTAGTGTAAATATGTAGTGTATTGAAGGTTGTTAGTGCATTGGTATTTGGTGGAACAGTGCTTTGTGTTGGAGCTACTAAGAAACAGGATTTTAACCTTTCTCAACAGTTCTTACAGAAATTATACAAATGACAACTAGTTTAGTATAGGTTCCTCATGTTTGTGAATGCCTTCTTCACTTAAAAAGAGCACCTCAGGTAAATTGGAAGAGAAACGCAGCAATATAAAATTTAAAAACGAGGTGAAAATAAAATGAAATTAAATAAAAGTATAGTTTGGCAAAGATGTTGAATAATCAGAGGCAAAACTGACAGAAGGCTATCTTCTTTGGGATAAAAAAATTTTGTGCAATGTATTAATTCCCTTTGCAACAATTTTTGTTTTCTTTGGAAGAATAGGGACCTGTGTGTGATCGCTCTTAAAGTCAATACAGTTTTATTCAAAATCTGCGCCAAACTAGTTCCTTTTTTGACTAGTTTTAAAAAAGCAATTCAAATACTTTGCAGCAATTGTACTGGAGAATTCTGTAGAAGAAATCTCGAGATTTACTATAAGATTGTATTGAGAGGCATTTGTTGAGAACTGTTTACTTTTTGGGTATCCCGATTTTCGAGAGAAGTCCTTGGAAAACATAGGGATTAGAAGAAATTATTTCCACTCTTCTGATGTGGATCTTAAATCTGAAAGTTTGATTTCTTAATTATGTAATACGATTGATGACGAATTTTGGCGCTTTTAATACCGGTTTCAAGAACAGAAGGTTGAAATTATGTGTCTAAAAATTGTATGCAAATAAAATATGAGCATGGATGTTTTATTTTATTCACAAGACTATATACATTACAGGTAATATGCTTTTTTTTAAAAAATCTTACTCAGTTAATTTCTTAAACATCTAACCATAAACATGATGACCTTTAGTGGCATATTTAAAAATTTTCTCCAGTTATTAACTCAAATTATTAATCTAAATAAGAACTACTTATCTGCTTTTCAAAACGACTGAAGAATGACAACACAGCTGTAATGTTGCCAAATACAAGATAATACTTGTATTATAAAATACTTTACAAAGAGTATGGAGAAATTTCAGAAATTCTTAACATCCTTCCTCATAAGCTAACATTTGTCTCGACTACTTAGTTTTCAAATAATTAGTTTCTCTAATACTAAGAAAAACTAGTGTGACAGACCTTTGCATCAGTTCACAAGCAGCTATAGTTTTGTGTAATCCGAAGCATGATCCAAAGATACCATGTGCACGATGAAATGTGTTGGAGGGCTGTCGAGATGTGGTAAGCTAGTGCAAGATAATCTGCTGTTGCGAGAGAGTTGAATGTGCTTCGTACTGTCATCAGTAGTAGGCTGTGGAATCATTACAAAAGGGATCAAAACACCTATAGAAGATGGATCTGGATTCTGGAGGATTACTACAGTGACAGGTGATCGCTTCCTGTTGCTATGTGTAAGGTACTGTAGATCACTAATAGCAGGATAGCAGGCATTGCATCTGACCACTGCTGCAGAATGGTCCATATCCCATCAAACTGCATTGCGCTGACTGCAGGCCCAACAACTTGTCATTTAAGTTTCTTTCTCCCCATCATATGCCAGAGCAGAGTTAAATTGGGCCCATGAATATTCCATTTGGATACCAGAGCACTGGGGCCACATACTTTTTCTGCGTGAGTCTCAATTTAACATCCAGAATGATTCCCGAAGCGCAGTGATATAACGAGAGCAATGGACAGGCTGTTGGGTACCAGACATTATTGAAAGAGATTATTACATAGAAGTCTTACTTGTATGGGCTGGGATAGCAACGAATGGGTCACTCTGACCTCTACATGATTCCTGGTGGTTCTGTTACAGCCGTCCGATATCTTCAGGAAGTTCATTTGAAAAATTGCTAATGGTGCATCTTCAACTGAAGCACCATATTTTTCGGAGCGGGACTCATCATGGACATTGTCGCGAGCAGCCTTGAAGTCTCTGACATAATTACACACTTTGCCTTCATTCACTGCAGTAGCTTCGTAAATGTCACAAATCTGCTAGTGAATATCTGTAGCAGACAGGTTTCTTGCTGACAAAAAATGTATTACTACCCATATGTCGCATGGGGCAGGCGATTCGATAATATTGAACATTTTAAAAACACAAACAGATCATACAGATTACCTACACAGCTGTAACTGAGCACAGTTGTTTCCAAGGAATGCCATGACATGACACAAGCACTCATTGGGGTGGGCATGCTACCTATTAGTGTACACAACAAAACGGCCCTTACTTCAAAAACACAGTATTTAATTTAGTATAGTTTTTCATTCAAAACTGTTAAGGGCCTCAAGTAAAATACCGTTTCCATTTGTCCATTCAAAACTCTTATAGGCTTAATGTAAAGTACCACTTACAGTTACCCAGTTTTACCCAAAATGTAATCAACTCTTTATATGAATGTTGAAAGCTTAAATGCAGAAAGCAGAAAGTTTAGAAAACTGATACGAGTTATCATAGATGAAAAAATCATCACACACATTTGCACAAACAGACAGGCATAATTGTAAAACTGGTAAAAACATATCATGGAGACCCTAATTCATGTTTATTCACTGAAAACTCACTGTCGAATTTTTGGACCATAAACATTACCTTCCTCACTTATATATGTAGGCTGCCAAGATCTAAAAGAATTCTGTGGTATGTATAAATTTGATAACATCCAAGTAACTGCATATTCATTGCAACTTGTGTCTGAAATATTGTTTAGATCTTTGAGCGAGTGTTACATTATTATACCTTAACATCATTATCCTAAACATGTTGGTTCTGTAAGATACATTCATTTCCATAAAAGTTTGTGCACGAAAAAAGTGTTGTCAGAATCAAAGAAGATGTTTTATAAATGAGTTGAAATTTGATAAGTGATTACAAAATGAAAGCACAAGGACCATTTATTAACAGAAAAATTTACAAATTAGCATAGGTTCTAGTACCCTGTTGAGCCACTTCTTGCATAATACACAATGGGAGATGTATGTTTATATAAAGCTCATATGGTGTCCTGCGTCATCTCGTTCCTCAGTTGCTGTAGCACTACTCAGTTTTGGCCAAGTGCCTAGGGTATCCATGTCAGGTAATCCAAAATTTGTTCGATGTGGGACAAAGCTGGGGATTGAGCAGGCCAGCAAAATAATGTGGTAATGTGGTGAAGGCTTTCTTGTGATATCCTTGCTATGTGTGGTTGAGCATTGTTCTGTTAAAAATTGCCACCTTTGACCCCCTACCTTGAACGACAATACATGTGGCTGAAGAATGTCATGAACATACCACTGGACTTGGTGCTCTGGATCAGTATTAGAGGGGACTTGGTGTCATATGTTCTGGCACTTCATGCTATTACACTAGCTGTGACAGCAATAAAAATTGTAAAGGCAGGATTGAGAGATTCCAGGATTGAGAGGAAAGTAAAGGCAGGATTCATCACAGGGTCTCTACACAAATACTTGATTGTCATCATGGCCCAAACTGAATCATAATTTATGTGTAAAGACAACCAGGTTCTATTTGATTGTGGTACAACAGCAGCAAGTGGAGCAGCACACTAATTGGAGGCAGTAGTGGGTGGGTGTAATGTTATAGGCACTGTAATGCCAAATATATTTCAGCCAGGTGCCTCATGATGGTATAGAAAAACACAGAGATTTGTATTAAAAGTGCTGCCTGTATCCAGAGGGTGCACTATGATGCAGTTTGCACTATGTGATATGACAGTCCTGTCAGTGTTTTGTTTGTCGAGGGTGTCCTGAGCCCGGCTGCCATGTATGCAAACTCTCTGTTGTCCGTTGGTGATTTAATTTCTTTGCAATAAATTTAGAACAGCTTAGGTGCCAGGCCTTGCTGAGCTGAGCACTTGGATTCTATCATCCCAATGATTCCTTTTATGGAAATGTCTTATAGAATTCTATAAAAAAATTCAGTGTTAAACATCTTTAAGAGTCCTTTAGAATTATGGCCCAGTTTCTATAAACTAGATCAGAGAATTCTGTAAAATTTTAGATGTAGCTTCCATTGAGCTGTGTATAGAGATTCTATACAGTATGTGTAGATATTCTATAGAGATTTGTGTACATTGTGTTAAAAATTTATGCAGAATTTCTAAGGGTCCCATATAAAGAATTTTGTATCATATCTATAGAATCAACTAATAGAATTCTGCTAAAAGTATTAGATCTAGTTTGTTGAAAATTGGGCCATAATTCTAAAGAGTTCTAAACAAGCTTCCGTGCTTTAATTTTTTTCAAAAGATTCCATAGAGCAGGGGTTTTCAACTTTTTTTTTGCCCCATGTACCCCTTTCACCACTGCTAGAAAATCATTTTCCCCCTCCCGTACAAAACTTGAAAAATACATATTCATTTATTTAAATTTAAATTCTTTGTTAATCTGTTAGCAACAATCCTATGTTGCCATCTTACGAAAATTAAAACGTACAGAAATTAAAGATAAGATGAAGATAAACATAGAGGACGCTACACACTCCCTTCCCAGTGAAAACGATTAGGAGACATAATCCTTTAAATGGGGTGGAAACCTCATGTTCCTTCCACTGTGTGTGGTATGGTTGTGATTGACTGGCGGCGAAATTCCTCCCTCCCCCGAAGTTCGTACTGTGTGTGCGGATCTGGATAATCTATGTGCCTGTGGGTTTCAAGAGCTCATCATTGTCCTTTATGGTAAAAACCTAGTTTCAGTCTATCAATTGAAATTCTTTTGACAGCACCATTAATTTCAATGTCAAAATACTTTGGTGCTCTGTGTTGACAACATAAGACCCAAGATAAACTGGTTGCAAACATGAAATGGCCGCGTTGTTGTAGACGAAAACGTTTCAAAAAGGTGTTTTGAAACGAATACGGTTGTATTGCCATGGTCGTTGAGGAAGGTTTCATGTTACGGATAATACTTTGTAGCCTTTGCACAAACTCGGAGTGTGTGACATTAGGGATCGTGGTGCGAATTCGCCGGGTAAACAGAGGGGGACTTCTGTAAAGAAGCTCGGCTGAAGAAGTCCGAGAGCCAAAGGTAAAGCATCTACCCAAGATTTGCTTTGTTGTAAATGACATTTCAAGCTTGCCTTTATAATCCTGTGTTGTTGCTCAAGCGATCCGTTCGATTGTGGATGATATGCTGCTGTTCTGTATTTTTGAAAAGCGATGTATTTGCTCAAAGATGAGAAGAATTGACTTTCAAACTGACGTCCTTGATCAGATGTAATATGCTGTGGTATTCCAAAACGAGAAATCTAGGTTGAGATCATACCCTTTCTGCTGATTAATCCGCCATAGGAAAGGCTTTAACCCGTCTTGAAAAATGATCAGTTATCATTAGTAAGTATCTGAAACCTTGACATGAAGGCAAGGGTCCAACAATATCAATGGGAACGTGTTGAAAGAGTTCAGGTGGAACCTTGAAGATCATAACAGCTGACTTTGTATGTCTTTGAACCTTAGATTGTTGACATTCCATACATTCTCTCTCTACACCATAACTGACGATCTTTATTGATATTTGGCCATATGAATCTTTGCCTGATTAATTTTTTTGTGTTTCTAATCCCTGTATGAGACAGAGTATGAATAGAAGAATTGTTTGTCGGCGAAAGTTTGAGGGGATGTATGGGTGGTTATTGTTGGTGGAGACATCACAGTAAATCGATTTGTCGGTGCGTGGAATGGGAATCTGAACCATTCTCAGCCTCGGGTTGTTTTTTAAAATTGTTAAGTCTTCATCATCTTGAAATTCTGCAGTAGTTGCATAATCATTTGAGATGGTATTAACTCTGGAAAGAGCATCTGCAACAGCATTTTCTTCGCTTTGAAAGTTGAGCAATATAACTCAATTGTCTTTCTTGTCTGGGAGAGGCTTTGTCTAAATTTTGTTGAAAAGGGAAGGTGATAAAACCTATCATTTTCGCTTTGACCGCTTCGCTTTATTGAAAGACCTTCCTTCTGATATATACCTAAAATGCTTTATTGTAGTGTAAATAGACAAGAGATCTCGATCATATGCGTTGTACTTTCTCTGTGTGTCAGTTAAGGAGCGTGAGAAGAAACTTAATGGACGCATTTTTCCCTGGTCAATTTGATGAATGACGGCCCCGATAGCTGTATCTGAAGCATCGTATGTGAGAGATTTACACTCATGTCCATAAATTAAGGATAATGCAAAATCAGGCAAAGGAAGAGTTAGAAGCAAAACAAATTTGACTTATTTGTAAAGCTTATTTATTAAACAAAAGGCAAAGAGCAAAAAAAGATACTATATGTTTGATATTATTAAAAAAATTAGCGATTTTTTCTTCCTGAAGCAAATTACAAAAAAAAATCTATTTACAAAAAAACCAATATCACATGGTTGGTATGATTGTTAATACATTGTATGTCTCCCAGACGATGCAATACAGTCCGTACAACGCCTAGACATGCTGAGTATGAAATTATCGATCTGATCTTTGGGGGATATTACACCACTCAAAAAGCAATGCTCTCCGAAATTCCGGTAGACATGTAGGAGGAGGTTGACTGGCTGCAACTCGTCGGCCAAGCATGTCCCACACGTGCTCTTCTGGATTCAAGTCTGGTGAAAGTGCTGGCCAGTCCATACGGGTGATATCCTCCGATTGAAGGCATTAGCTAACGATGTTTGCACGGTGAGGACGGGCGTTGTCATCCATAAACACAAATGTTGCGCCCTTGGCGCCCCGAAACAAACGTACATGTTGTTCCAGAATGACGTCCCGATAGATTTGGCTTGTCATGGTTCCAATTTGAACATGCAGGTCAGTTCTGGAACCCAGAATAATTCTACCCCAAACGAGCACTTCTGCACCACCGTAACGATGTCGTTCAATGATGTTTTCTTCGTGGTAACGGGTACCTGGAGCTCTCCATATGAAAATCCGGCGAGAATCAGACTGCAAGCTAAACCTGGACTCGTCTGAAAACATCACACAAGCCCACTGTTGCGGTTTCCACAATGCATGCTCTCTACTCCAGGCTAACCGCAGGCGCCAGTGAGTTAAAGTGTCTCTTCACGGTCTGCTTTGAAATTGTCGTACCAGTGGCTGAAGAGAGCTGACGAGACAGGTCTGAGGCTGAGTAGCTGACGAGACAGGTCTGAGGTTGTACTCCGCCTGTTTCTTTTGGCAATAACTGCCAAATACCGGTCGTCATTCGGCGTTGTAACTCTGGGGCGGCCTGTGTTGTAACGTCTACTCACATTACTATCATCTTGGAATCGTTGCCACAGCCTGGAGATGACACTCTGGGCAATTCCAGGTTCGTCTGATACTTCCAGTTGGGTACGCCCACATTCCAGACGGCCGATAATTCTACCACGTAAAAAATTCCCCAAACACGTCCTTTGTGTCATAACTATTCGGTTATTGCACTGAAATGCGTATAAAGCGCCTGCAAACAATTTTACTTCTTTATCTGTATTCCTTATATATCACTCTCTTACTCTCTCGTCATTGTGACGTACCATCGGTGTCATCTGGTTACTTCCTGAAATTTGCATATGATTCTTGAAGATGTGTGTAGTGATTTTACAGGTGATATATTTATTTTAGAATTCGATTTCCGCGTGACTCCGAATTATCCTTAATTTATGGACATGAGTGTAGTAGCGTCGGTTGAGGGATGAACCAGCATAGTAGCGTGACAAAGCGCATTTTTGAATACATTGCGAGAATCTTCGGTCCATGTTAGCGGTTTTTCGCTATTTTTGCATCTTCTACTGAGTAGTGAGGTTAGAGGTTGTTGAAGCTTGGCACACTTGGGGATGAAGCGGTGATAAAATCAGAATCATCAGTATTAATCCCTAAGAACCTGCATAAGCTGGTAGATGATGTGGGTTCGGGTATGTTTTGTATGGCATTAACTTTCTTAGGAAGAGGTCTTATTCCTTCAGTTGTAATTTCATACCCCAAATAATTAAGTTTAGAAGTGCCAAAAATACATTTTGCAACATTGATGCATAAACCATAGTCGTCTAACCTTTGAAAAACTGTGTCTAAGTGCTTACGGTGTGACTCTTTGTCTAGAGAAGCGATTAGTATGTCATCTAAATAGCAGAATGTAAGTAGTACCTATAATAGTACCATATTCCTGATAGTACCATATTCATGAATCGCTGAAATGTGTGGCCGCGTTGCGTAAACCAAATGTCATGAATGGGAATTCAAACAGCCCAAAAGAAGTTACAGTTAGTGGCCGTTTTGGGGAGGTCGCTTTCGTGCACTGGAATTTGTTGATTAGCTGTAATTAAGTCACTGGATGAAAAAATTTTCTTTCCATGTAGAATATAGCCATAGTTGGTGAGGAACGGTAGAGGATATGGCTCATGAGTGGTGATATTATTAAGAGCCGTGTAATCTCCACATGGCCTCCAATCACGTGATTTCTTTAGGGTGAGATGCAGAAGAAATATGAAAATGATTGAACCAGGACACAGTTATTTTTAAAGTGAAAAGGTTCTTTTTTCTCTGAAATTAAAAAAAAAAATCGTTTTGAAAAGAAATATAAAATCATGAAAAATAAGTGTCTTTTTACCCTTTCCAGGACATTCTTATTTTAAAAGTGAACGTGATTCTTCTTTCAAATTAAAAAAAAAATCATTTTGATGAAAAATATAAAATTACGAAAGAATAGATGTTCATCCCAAAGGAGGGGGACGTTTCGTACCCCCCTTTTATTTTTAAAGTGAACGAGATGAGATTAAATAACATGACCCCCCTTAAAGGGAGGATCATAATTTGTTCTTATGATTTCCTAAATATTGAAAGAAATGCAGAGTGAAATGTTTCCCACCCTGAAAAAATATAAAAAATTATTCTAATTCTTTTAATTTATAGATATATTGCCCATTTTTTAACCTTTAGTGGAAACTATATATTCCATTAATTTCATTGATAGCTTTATTGGAAAGTTCTCCATGTTTTTTTTAGCAAGATAATTTTCTTTATGTTTGCTATTTACATATAATTTAGCAATGACCGAATTTCCAAATTTTGTTTTAATTTTTCTCAATGAAATCAGTTCATAATTTTCAGGATCTAAATCTTTTAATTTTAAGGTTTCTGGATAATGTCTGAGTCTATTGAATTCTTCCATTTCTTTAGAATAATTATTTTAAATGTTTTTGACTTCACCAGATGGTCCATCGGGATTTTTATCATTTATTTATTTATATAATTTCCATTTTTTAAAAAAAATTATTAAAATCAGTATCAAGCCTATTATTGTAATTACTGATAATTTTTCATCTTTTTTGCCTTTTAAGATACATGTACCATTATAGAAATATGGTGATATGGGTGAGTTCATGGGTTCCATAGAAAATTCTGCAGAGCTTTCTTCCAATGCTTTAACTAATATCCATATATGATTCTTTTTATCAGTTTCTATAAAAAAGTGAATATCATGGTCATATCAATTTTATGTTTTAAATCTTCCGTAAAATAATAACTTTTAACCTTTTTAAATATTAAATTACTATCGTTATCTAATTTATTTTCAGTTAAAAGAAATATAACTTTATCCATGTATCTTTTATTAACAGCATCCATTTCATTAACAGGATTAGCCACATTTGTTATAATTTTATTATTCACATTATATTTCTCGTTTGACAATAATGTTATTACATTATTTTCTAAATATTCTTTATTAACTACATGTTTACCATTTGTTGGATCTTTAACGTTATCAATTCTTTTATATTTAGCATCAAAAACGCGGTCACCTTTTAAATGTAAATAATTATCCATTTCTTTTCTAATACTTTTATCCAATGATTGTATTTTCTCGGCTGTTTCATTAACAAAATTTAAAAAACTGTCATCAATATTATATTTATTTAAACCAACAATTTCCCTTAAATTTGCCAGTGCACTCAAAACATACATTTTTGTGCCAACATCCTGATTGTCTAGAGGGTTTTTACAGTTTTTCAAATTTTTATTATCCATATCATAATTTCCATCAGCAGTTAATTTAAAACCTTCTCCGGGTGAACCAGCTTTTCTTTTATCATCAGAAGGTGGATAAACAGCAATCATTTATTAGAAGTAAAATAATTTAAGAATCTAATGATATAGTATCAACTACTGTAATTTTTTGTTCTTTCATGTTTAATTGGATTTTCTCTTTTTCTTCAACAATAAAATGAAATACGTAACTTTTAGCAGTTTCATGTTTTAATCTACAATGAAAGTTTAATGTTAAATTTCCTACAGTTGTATAATTTTCATGATGTGATACATTAAAAGGAATAATAGGATATAATTTACTACACTTACTTCCAAAAGTTAAGCACAAAGATGTAAAATGCAAAAAATTCAACAAATACTGATTTGATTGACACAAAATTCGGCAGAAAAGTAGCATATATAATTATGCATAAAACAAAATCAATAATTATATACAGAAATGAAAATAATATTAAATTTTCGAAGTTATCAGATAATGACATACTGGAGACTTAAACAGAATTATGTATAAAGTGAAAATAAACAGCATAAAACGGAAAAAAAAGGACATTAATAGGGTATGTGATCCCCCCTCATCTGTATACAAAGTTTACACCTTGTGACCATGCTTTCAATTAGGTGGTCAACCACCGCAGAATTAAGCAATCGCCATTCTTCTTGTAGAGCAGTTTCCAGCTCAATAAGAGTGGCTGGAGGTGGGAAACATGAAGATACAGAACGGCCGAGAGCATCCCAAAGATTTTCAGTGGGATTAAGGTCGGGCGAATATGCTGGCCACGCCATACGCGCAATCCCTTCTTTCTCCAGATAGTCATCGACGATGCCAGCTCTATGGGGACGTGCCTTATCGTCCATTAAAACAAAAGTAGGGCCAACTGCTGGGGCGTACAATCTCACAATGGGTTTAGGACTTCATCTCGATACCGGACAGCCGTCAAAGAACCCCATTTAAAAATGTGCAGGTCTGTGCGGTATCCTAATGAAATCCCTGCCCACACCATAATGCTTCCGCCTCGGAATGTGTGATGTTCGGTGATGTTTTGGACTGATTGCGTGTTTGTTGTTCCCACCATATCCTTATTCGCTTGTCATTTGGCTCCAGAGCAAATCTTGACTCATCAGTAAACATGACATTGCCCCAGTCAGACACATTCCAATTGACATGTTCCCGGCACCACTGTAATCGTGCCCCTTTTCATTGGTTAGAGGAACACAAACTCGAGGTACCCAGGCGCACAGTCCACTCATATGTAATCTTCGGCATACAGTAGCTGCAGATATCGCCTTATCAATGGACGTTGTAACCATAGATGTCGCACATGTGCAGGTCGCTCTGCGATTCCGCTTGGCTACAATAGGAATATATCGATCTTCCACGGGGGTTGTAACCCTTGGGCGACCGGTTACGGGCTTTCGGACAACTGTCTGTGTGGTTTGGAATTGTTTCCATAAACGTGAAATTACAGAATGATGAATGCCGATGAAACGAGCAACATCTATGTTCGATTGTCCTGCTTCTATGCGCCCCACAGCACGCGAGCGCTCCGAATCTTCCATTCGTCTTCTGGAAGTTACAGAAACACGTATGTCTTAAAAACAAATTGTACAAAAGTTTTAAACACTTTCTATCATCACTGACAATCAACTTTTGTAACCTTTCATAAAGCGGTTTTCTTATAAGACTGCCTTTTTTGCGTATTTCTTGACATGAAAGCGCGATTGGCTGTTACCTAACGTATTTGCATACTTCCATCTACCTCTGCAGCGAATTGCATCCTCTTCATTTCTGATTGGCTTCCAGTAATTAGCATTTTCCTCTCCGTGCCTAACTTTTGGAAGTGAGTGTATATGATGTATAAGCTATCATACATCCTGTTTCTTTATTTCTATTCCTTGTAATCTCTAGAAAAACTTCATGGAGTTTATTCCACTCTTTATTGGAAAAATCCATAATATATTCTTCAGATGGAATAACTTTTCCATTTGTCGTAACCCAACACTCTTCTATATCTAAATGATTGAATATTAAATTATTTTTTTATGATTTTGATTTCTGTCTAAATATTGAGGAATAACAAATAATGTTAAAGCCTCATTGGGATGTAGTGTTTATAAGGTATGATCCACTTTTAGCATTATCAATTGCATTTGATTTATGAATGACATATTGATTCCATTGAATATCTATAGGTTTATTGACTAATACTAATTGCTTATATAATATTTCTGCGTTGTTTTTAAACTTAACATGAACTAAAATGAGAGATAAATCTTCAGTTTATAATCAGTAGTTTTATAATCAGGGTTAGCAACATCCATATATATTATATTTTCATTATTTTTTTTCTTTTTCAAATTCTATTTTTATTGGAAAACCTGATATTGCTTTCCTGAAATATTTTAAAAAGTCACAAATTTGATCTAGGGGTAACCATATTGTAACAGATTGACTGTCTTGCCAATTTCCATCTTCTATCAAATCCTTCATTATAGTTTTCATTTTCTTCAACTTTTAATTTATTAGTTATTTCAGTGATTGTCATTTGAGCTGTTACGGATCCGTCATCTTTAATGATATATTTTACTCAATTAGGATTCTCACTCATATAAAAAAAAAAAAACATATCAGTTGGTTGTATTGTTGTATAATCAGGTGTATATTCACTTAGTCTTATAACTTGTACAATAGGAAAATAATCACTAGTATGTTCAATGACTTTATTATTTATTGATAGTTTTTTACCAATAAATAACCCTAATCCACAATTTGCTGTAACATTATCTTTACTTATAGAATTTCCATTTGTGTTCAGAATTTTCCATTTTATTTGAATATAAGACTCTGAAAGTAATATTTTTGCTTCTGTTTTTTGGATAAAAAATTCATATTTACTAACTTTGTTATAATCCACATTTGTTTTTTCTAATACCATCAATTCTTTATATAATAATCATAAAGGTAAAAGTTATCTGTTAAGACATGATAATTTTCCATTTATTAGTAATGAAACTTTGATAGTTTTTTAAATCCTGATCCTTTTAAGAATATTTTATTCAATTTCTCACGTATATCATAATTATTCAATCTTTCTTCTATTACCTCATTGTTATTCAATCTTTCTTTTATTACATTATCATTATTTAATTTTGCAGGTATCTTTTTACTTCTTTTATACAATCTATATTCATTCATTTATTAAGAGGGAAAAAGATCTTTTTTATTTATTCAACTGTAAATTCATCGGGATATCCTAACTATTTTGCTAAATACTTATTTCCTTTCTTTTTTAATATTTTTTCAATGTTGTATACATCATCTTTTTTATTATATTTTACAATTTTCTTTTCATAAAATGTACCTTTAATTTCCTTACCGTTTAAATCTTTTAATTTATAACTAATTAGATTTGTTGACAATATTTTAGATACAATAAAAATCTCTTCAGTGGTCGTAAGTTCATAACCTCTTCTAAAGACAGTCTTATATACAGATATTTTTACTTTATCTCCTATTTTATATTTTGGTTTTGTAATGACTTTTGGTTTAAATAACGTTTTATATACTTGGGATTCATTTTCTTCTCGACTAGCTTCTACAGATGTCATTTTTATAGATCTATGATATGAATTGTTATAATTTTTAAGCAATTTAGGTAATACATTAAGATATCTTTTAGTATTATTTGCATACAGATATTTTCTTATTTTTTTATTGATTGTTCTATTAAATCATTCAACTATAGCACATTTTATTTCTACATTTTCTGTTGTAAACCAATGTATATTATTATCTTTAAATAATTTTTGTGTTTTTTATTAATGAATTCAGTACCTTTATCAGTTTGCAATTTTTCAGGAATTCTTTCTTTAAAGATTATTTAGAAGCATTTGTCACTTCTTTACCTGTTTTTCTTTTAATGGTTATAGCCCATGCATATTTACTGAAACAATCTATAACCGTTAATAAATAATTGACACCATTGTTATGTTTACTAAATTGTTTGATAAATAAGAAATTTGCTTGCCATTGATCATCTATATGTGAAACATAATTTCTCCTTCTTTTAAATTTTCTAATTAATCTTTCATTTTTATCTTTTGTTTTACTATAAGCAAAATCATTTTTTTACATGCTTTATCAACTCTATTTATTCCACGATCACCACGTTCTGATCTTTTTTTATATTTTGTATAAGGTCCACAATATTGATAACCAGGTATTTGCATTTTAGGAGGATTAAATTTATCTTCTGTCCATCCAAGAAGATATCCTTCTCTAATAACACTTATAGTACCTTTTCCATTTATTTCTTTAAAAATATGAATATTTTTTTACATACCATTTATTATAACCGAAAAAAATCTACTTTTCTAGGACAAATTTTTCATTATAATTACTTGGTTTTTGTGTAAATAAAGCTAATACTTTTAGAGGTGATTTAACTTTATATCTTTCTTTTATACATTTGATACATAATAATCCACATCTTACAGATGTTGGTTTTTGTAGAAAACTATCATTATGGCCAATATTTGTTTTTTTTTATTCGATTTAATAAGAAAAGCTTTAAAATTTTTAGGAATATAATCTTTTTGAAATTTTATATTGTTGTATATATATTCCCCAAATGGATCAAAATATTCAATAAATTTATATTTTGGATCATTATAATAGCAAACCCAATGCATACTAGGACCCTTTGAAACATCTAAATTAATAATCCCATATTCAAATTCTTTAATTTTTTCAGGTAATGAATCTAATGTATAAACTCTACTAAATCCTTTTTCATTTTTCATATCGCTTTACCTGATATTGCTGCATCAGTTATTTTTATGTTCCACGTTTTTTTCAACCCATATCCATAATTATCTTCATAAGGTTGATAAACTCCATGTCCTGAAATTTTATCGACTGCTTTTTTTAGTTCCCCAAGCTCCAATACCACTGACAGCTCCTAAACTTAGAAGATATTAAAATAGTAATAAGAATGGTACAAATACACCAAACACATCCGGTTGTTCTTTCTTTAATTTATCCAAGGTATTGAAAAGTGGTAATAATCCTCCATTTTTTCTAAAGAAGATTTTTAATTTTTGTATAAGGTAATTTTCCAGATCCAAATTTAAATGTTTTTAATATTTCAAGTACTTTTAGTACATTTATATATTTATAAAGTTCATTTAAAATTGATGGTTTAATTTTTTTTTAAATTTCCGTAAATTATAAATCATCCATCATCTTTATATTGTTTGGATGGTTTAAGTTGCGTTTTACTTAAAGTAATTCTTTTACCACTATCAAGTTGATTAATTTGTGTTTATGTTAAATATAAATCATAATTTGGAATTTTAGATTTATTTATCTATAAGGTTATTTCTTCTCTTGCAGATTTCAATTTATTCATCTGACTATCTATCAAATATACTTTCTATTTTATATAATTACTCATTTATTAGGACTTAAAAACTGACTAAAATATTGGTTTACATCTGCTTGTGACATAATACCTTTTTTTAACAGCACAGTTAACTATAAAATTATTTGATTAAATATTTTTTTAGGTCCCTTATTTTATCTGTTAAATTTGAAACTCATCTAAACCTTTTCCCATCTTTTGTTGAGATTCTTTCCATTGAAGAATATAATTTAATTGTTTTGTGTACATATCCAAATGATCGATAATGTGTCTACTAATATTTTTCTTTTCTTCATGGTCTTCTCTGATAGATGGGTCTTTTGTTCTCTTAATAGCAGACCCAGATGTTGCTAATTGTTGAGTTTTTTCTTTTTTCAAAATTTTTGCTTCATTTATCACGTCTTTCAATGTTTCTGTATTTTCAGTTAAAAGTTCATTAGGTAATTTGAATCCTTTGTTTTGAAAAAGCTTTTTATCAATATCTGCATCAGTAAAGGGATCCAATATATCACTTCTTTTAAGCCTAGTTTGTGTACCTGTTGTAGATTTTTCTTGAAATAAATTTTTTAAATCATATTCAATTTCAGGTCTTGATGAGAGGAAATGATATATTTTGTAAAGCATCTTGGACATTTCATACTTCTCGATCTCTTTTGTAACAGAGTTATGAAATATTTTATCAATATTTCATGACATTTCATTTCAATTAACATAGACATTTCATCATTCAATTTATGCTTTTTGAATTCCTAATTTTTCTCTTATTTGATCATCTTCACTTTTTCTAATTTCTTTATCTAATCTTAATTTTTCAATTGATTGCTTTAATTCCTCTCTAAGTTTTTTTTTTCACGTTCCATTTATTAGAAAGAATTTCACGATAGTAAAAAATAATTTAACGAAGTAATTTTACTGAGGGTATTCTGAAGTAAGCGATAAATTTTTTCTAATTAATTTTCAGTCTCCTCCATTGTAATAAATTTATATTTAGCTTTCTTAGTTTTTAAATTTAATAAATTTCCTTCTTCGTCCACTATGCTCATTTTAGTTCTCGTGATACCTCTACTGTGATTATTAACTTTGTAAAAGATTAGTTTATCAAAAAGTTGTTCATGATGATTGTGTAACAGAAAAAAATCAAAAAGATATTGAAGGTATGTTCATTAGAGGAAGAAAGAAAAACGCTTCTATTATTTATATATCGCAAAACTTTTATTTATCTCCTATCACTATTAGAAAAAAATAATTATTTTATATTTTTTAACACACAATCCAAAAAAGGTTAGGTTATTCAGTTATGGCAAAGCACACGAGGGCTATCTGCCTAAGGGGAGGGATGCCTTCGTGGAGGACTTTCTAAGGGAAACTGGCTCGTATACACGTTACACATGGGGAAAACCACGAAAACGCCCATGCAGCCAGCCCGTTCGCGGGATTTGAACCTTGGACCGAACTACCAGTGTTCAGTATCTTTACCGCTCAGCCGCTGGTGGGCCCACACAATCCAAAAAAATTCAGCAAATAATAATGGGCGTTGATGGCTATATCTCAAAAGAAGGATTAAAAAAAATATGTATTTCCTGATAGTTTCTTCATTCTCGATTTAAAAAATCCAAAAATGAGATACCGAAGAAATTTTGATTCTATATAAATTATGGAAGAATATTTAGAGAAAAAAAATGTATTTTTAGAAAAAGCTATAATTTATATTAAAAGATAAGCATTACCTTAACAGTCAGTAAATTTGTATTGAGTGCATCAGGTTTATAGGCTTTCGCTTTTATACTGCTTGCGGCCTTAAGTTTAAGTGCAGGAATTGTTGAAGTCTTTGAGAAAAGTTTAAATATTTTGAAAAGAAAAGAAGAATATAAACAATGTTTTATTTTTTGTAAACAGTTATTAAATTTACTGAAAGCTAAATCAATTTCAGAAGAAGAAGTTTATGCAAGACAGCAAGATTTTTATAAATACTTGAAAATGTTTTTCTGTTGAAAAATATGTAAAAAAGACCCAATTAAACTCGTATAAATATATTCATAAATCCTAAGATTTTTTATCCCTATAAATGGATGTTAACCGGGGTGAAGTTTCTAAAAATCCAACTTTAAGCGAAGATTTAATTAGAAATTTCGAAAATGTTGTTGATTGGCAACTGATATATAGTAGATATCATAAATTAGCTGAACCTTTCATTATTGAATATAGAGTAGATTGGGATAATATATCAGCCTATCAGAAATTAAGTGAACCATTTATGATTATGCATGAATATCAAATCAAATGGGATATTATATCTAGATATCAAAAATATCTGAAAGATTCATCAATGAATATAAAGGTAAAATAAATTGAGATAACATATCAGAGTATCAGATCTTCTCTGAAAAATTCATATTAGATAATGAAGACAAAATAAATTGGAAAAAGTATCAGAATATCAAATTTTAAGTAATAATTTTATTTTACGAAAATTTAAAAAATTAGATATGAAATTAGTTTCAAGATATCAAATATTATAAAAAAATACTGTTGAAGAATTGAAAGTTATAGTTGATTGGGATGAAATCATAAAATATCAGACACTTAGTGAAGACTTTATATATAAACATGAAGATAAAGTTGATTCGTGTAACCCTGAATTATATAAACATTGTTCTGAAAATATTATTAAAAACATTTCGAGAGAATTATTATTAAATTATTGTCAAAAATATGTGCATTTTTGATAAATATTGAGTTCGTGCATGTGATATTCTAACCCTTTTAAATTATCAGTTAATAAACAAATTACTTCATGATATTTTAGTAAAAATCGTGTGATATAATTACATGATTTTAAGAATTGAAGGAATTTTTTTTTACTAATAAATGGAAAACGTACATAGTCAATCAAATCAAGTACACGATATTTTAAACAATGCGAAATCAGATAAAATGGAATACATTCATAATGTAATAGATACTGTCAATAATTTGCTTCATAAATATGATAATGATTTTTTAATTGAGGAAGAAAAATGTGATATAAGAGATAAACTTTACAATGCACGCTATAGAATAAAAAAATTAATAATAATAAAAATAATTAATAATAATAAATAATCGTAAATTTTGTGATGGCATAATATCATTATACATAGAAATAAATGATATGGAATTAAAATGCATTTTTATAAAGACTTTAATTAAATAATATGACCCTCTGAAACAGGAGGTCTAAAAATATCCATGAGCTAGAGACTGAACAAAATGATGAAAGAAAAGCAATTTGGCATTAATAATATGTCCTGGAGAATGAGTCAAAATCTAAGACATGTTTATATTGTCAATTTTTTGTAATTTTTATATTTTTTCAGGGTGGGAAGCATTTCCCCGGTGGATTTCTTTCAATTTTTAGGAAATCATCAGAATGAATTATGATCCTCCCTTCAAGGGGGTCGTTATTTAAATTGACCTCGTCCACTTTTAAAATAAAAGGGGGATACGAAACGTCCCCCCTTTGGAATGAACATCTATTTTTTCATAATTTTATATTTTTCTTCAAAATGATTTTTTTTAATTTGAGAGAAAAAAGAATCACGTTCACTTTTAAAATAAGAATGTCCTGGAAAGGGTAATAAGACCCTTATTTTTCATGATTTTATATTTCTTTTCAAAATGAATTTCTGTAATAATAACACCCTGTGAAGATTAATAAGCTGGATCAAATCAGAAAGTTGAGAAACAGGGCAAACTGCTATATTAACTGAAATTCCTTGGGATCAATAACATAATTTTATAAGAACGTCTCCTATACATTACTGGCTATGTATCATGAGATCGGCGACAAAAGACAAGTTCTTCCGCTAAATTTTGTCTTGCTTCTATGGCGCACTGAAGCAGTTAAGCCTGAATTGTATTAATTTAGTTATTTATTATACTTAGTTATTTATTAGTTTAGCTATTTATTATAATTCTGGAAAAGGATTTATATTAGAAGTCGACTTAGAATATCCAAAAGAATTACATGATTATCATTCAAATTTACCTTTAGCTCCAGAAAAGCAAAAACCTGACGGATCTAAAACCGAAAAATTATTAACAACTTTGTATGATAAAACTAATTATGTTATACATTATAAAAGCTTGAAACGATATTTAGAAATGGGTTTAAAATAAAAAAAAATTCATAGAGTTTTAGAATTCAAACAATCAGATTGGCTAAAAAAATACATCGATTTAAATACTGAAATAAGAAAAAATGCAGCTAGTGTTTTTGAGAAAGAATTTTAAAAATTAATGAATAATGCACCATATGGAAAAACCGTTGAAAATGTTAGAAAAAGAATAGATATAAGATTATGCACTAATTATCGTCAAGTTAAAAAATTGATTGCTAAACCGAATTTTAAAGGAAGAACACTATTTAGTGAAAGTTTATCAGCCGTTCATATTAGTGAAACAGAAATAACATTAGATAAACTGATTTATATAGGAATGTGTATTTTAGATTTATCAAAACATTTAATAGATGATTTCCATTATCTTGTAATGAAATCTAAACGTCTTATGTTACTTTATATGGATACGCATAGTTTCACATATGGTATTAAAACAGAAGTTTTTTATGAAGATATGAAAGGAACGTTGTGAAAACATGAACATGTTTAAGGCTTATCTGAGTCCTGAATAAAGAAATTCGCATATATACTCAAGGCTTATCGAGGGCCGGCGCTAGATATCTTACCGCCTGGTGGAGTCTCTGGTGGTCCTAAATTCTGTTACCTAGCATCTCCCTGTTCTAAATTTTTGCCGCCCCTAAATTTTGCGTCCCATTGCTTTCCCTAAATTCTAAAAATTTTGTCATCTCGTAATTTTGCTGTTTGGTGCTTCTCTAAATTATAAAAATTTTGTGTTTCCTAAATTCTGTCGCCCGGTGAGGCCGTACGAGCTCTGGCACGGATTCTGGGTTTATGTGAATAACAAATCAGTTATTCTTAATTCAGATCTATGAGTCTAAAATCTGTTTTTAGCATAAAAAAAGAAATTTTTTGTTAAATTTTTCCTTGTCAACATTTCTTAGCGCATTTAACTTTGTAGACTCATTAGGCATTTTTTTGAAAGCAGGAGAGGTGAAAAATGTGCAGTGTCCTCGCCGGGACTCGAACCACTGACCTCTCGAATAGGCGTTGAGTATGCTGACCACTACACCCCGAATGTATGCCAAGAAGGCGGGAGAAATACCTTATAACTTAGATCTATAATGACGCCAAGCGTGACGTCAAAATAAAAGGTTACCGTACTTTTTGCTATTCAATTACTAATATAAAAAATTATTTAGGCATAGCTGCATGAATCATTACTCAAGTTATGATGTGATAAACATGCTATGATGAAAGCAAAATATAATGATGGTTCGGGACACAAAATATTAGTAACGTAAAATCAACGATGTTTCTATGTAGAATGTTTTGGTTTGATAGGTATGCCAAGCAGATACGCAGCTACGGAGTCAAATTATTGCTCACACAAATTTATGCTAAAGTGATTGTTTCTTGATTAACGAGGTATTTTATCTAGTGCCGAAGTGAAATATAGAATCGGAACTCTCCATATGTTTTATTATGAGGAAAAATATCAAATACGCATGCGTAAAGCGTACTTTTTTTTTTTTTTTAATAAGGGTTGTTGGTGCCTTTGAGGTCCAGATTTTAGATCATTCCGGATATTGAACGCCCGGATCTCGGACTTTGTACTGTACTGTATAAAAAATTACGCAGAATGTTACATAAATTTCGAAGTTGAAAAACGTTAAGCTATTGGAGAAAATTTAAAAATTTTCATTCAAAAGTGATTCAACACGTATAAATAAATAATATTTACTTTTACACCTTTTTATCCCGTATAGTACATCAGATACTGACAATTTGGTTTGATTAGTTTCAAAATATTGCTGATTTCTACGTAAAACCATTTTATAAATTTCTGTGTGATTTTGCAAAGCAACATTTCTGTAGAATTCTGTTCTGTGAAAGCTTTATACAATTTCTATAGAATTTTGTAGAGAAGTATTAAGACAAAAATTTTCATACAAAAGTTATTCGACACTTATGAATAAAAAGCATTTATTTTTGCGCTTTTTTTTCCGTTAATTTTTTCTCCATCAGATACTGATAATATGCTTTGATCAATTTCAAAACCTTGCAGATTTCTATAGAAAACCATTTTATAAAATGGCTTTATAAAATTTCTGTATGGTTTTCCAAAGCGACATTCCTGTAGAATTCTGTTCTGTGAAAGCTTTATAAAATTTCTATAGAATTTTACAGAGAAGTATATCTATAGAAAATTTTCTTTAAGCTCTATAGGGATTTCTATAAAGCTCTATCAATCTCTATAACAAATTTTCATAAGGGTCTTACCCTTTCGAACTTTGACAGCTGAACATATTGTCTTCAGTGTCAGTGTAATGAATCCCTAGTGAAAAAGCAGCTCTGCAACAGATTAAGTATAGGAAAATACATTTAATTTTTAACATTATAAGAGCTTTCTTTGTTTACTCCAAACTCATCTCAGAGATGAAATGCAAGACATTGAAAAACGTTGATGAGAAAAACTTGTGAAACACTTGGAAGAAAAATCTCTGCAGAATCTATCGTTTTCCTTTTGCAATAAAATTTTATCCATGCTAAATAGACGCTGTAACCAACAATAATGCTTAAAATAACATTAACTTCTATATTATAAATGTGCATTGCTGTCTGCAGAGATGCCATCTTTTGCGCTATGAGTAATACTGGACTGAAATAATCTGGAATATTTAATAGAATAGTAATCAGTCAGTAGTAATTTTTGTCACATAAGGAATTCCATAATAGAGAGTGGATATCAGTGATAATTATGAAAAATCTGTTATAGTTAGCATCTCTGTGACTGCAGCTGAGGTTAATCATTTAAAAATTAATTTTACCTGGACTTCTTAACAGTTTGAATTAAGTATTACTTTACTCCATGACTGTCGTAAGTAAAATCGGTTTTTAACACCCTGTGACTGGTCGATAAGCAAAATTTCTAACTACTTCTTGTGTATGATATGGTTTGCATCCAGAATAAACCCTAATAGTTATGATGCAATTTTTATTGTAATATATATATCAAAAGCCTCTCTGTATGCATTTATGTCTTTAATTTTCCACCTCATAGTATTCTTTTTTAATATTTTAATATTTTTATGTTTATAGTATTATACATTTCCTCTTTCCCCCCCAAAATTGCAGAAGCAACAGGAACTTTAAAAATTCAAATTCTTTTTGATCTCAGTTATAATTTTTTTCAAAAGTGAAGATTTAGTTTCATGTGTTGGCAGCAATAGATACTACTTTTATTTTCAGAAAAGAAATGGAATTTTTGTGTTTTATTGACCTTTTTAAAATCATTTGGATTTTCAGAAGTTTTCGAAACTTTTTAATGGAAACACTTTTGAGGTATTAGACCCAACTAAAGACTTTTTAATGGAAACACTATTTTGAGGTGTTAGACTGAAATCCAAAATTTTCAGGTTATGGTTTTTTACTATCTTTTCTTTTGGATAATGAGACATAGTTCAAGAAAGAAATTTAAGGAGCAGTAAATGCATAATTTAGATTTCCATGCCTGTAACTGAAATTAAGTACCTATTCAGGTGCTTAAACTCAGCTGAGAAATGACTTAGCTTTTTAAGTACTTTGTTATGTCCTAGATACTGTAATTCAGAAAGTGTTAGATGATTATAAAGAAAAATTAATAGTCAAATTTGGAGTTTTGCATTTTAGATTATCTGCAGATTTGTTTGAAAGTGTTAGTTAAATTTTTTTTTGTTGTGTGTTTAGTGCAGTTTAATATTTTAATAAAAACAATTGCCTGTTTGTTTACTATTAATAGTACATGGTGGCCTTTCCATTTATATTTTAGTCTAAACTTCAAATTTCAGAGAGAATATTCCTATAGTGTTTCTGAATTAGAAGGCTGTGTGAAATGTAAATAGAATATCTCTTAAGAATAGTCAAATAATAATATATTAAAAAGAGTAAATCTGTTTATTATAGTGTTATGACTTTTGGTCAATATTATTGCATAGCTGTATATTTTAATGGTTATTCTACATTTCTTTAATTTTTTGGAGTAGTAACATTTCTTGATTTTTTTACAAGACACATAAAAATTGCATTAGTAAGAAAACAGAATGCCTGATGACAATTCGTTTTACATGAAATATTTATAATTTAGTTTTTGTAATTTATATCTTTCTGATAAGCATCAGTTGCAGTGTGTACATTAAAAACCTGTATGTTTTAGTAATTCTGAATGTTGTTATTTAAAAACTTTTCAAAGTTTTGTTTTCATTAATTTGAGCATTTAAATATTATTCAATATTAATAGTTCTCTTTTTGCTTGTAGGTTATAGATTGGCGTTTAATAATATGAAAGCAAAGCGTTATGCCGAGGCAATTGATGTTTGCCAAATGGTGTGTATTGCTGTTTAGTAACTAATATTTCTTTTACCATTCTTCAGATAAATCTGTATTTTATAATTGCATTTTTATTTTCTTAGGTTTTGAGTAGATATCCGAATTATCCGAAGATCAGGAAGGAAATTCTGGATAGGAGTCGAACATGTTTAAGAACATAAGGATAAAAGATTTTCATTTGTAAAGTGGTTGCAGTAAAACTCATTGTCCATTTTTTTATTGACATTTAATTCATCTTTATTATACACATATTAAAATGAAATTTTCATCATATCTGTAAGAAATATATTGTGTTTTGAAAAATAAATTGTTGTTTTTGAATTAGGAGGTACTGATTCCTGGTGTTGTCTATTTTAAGATTAATGACCAGCATTATAGTCAAAGAAGATTTTGAATTTTGTTTCAGCAGTATGAATCGATGGCACATTAGCCTTGCATATAAAAAGAGTGCCAAATTTTAGTTGTTTTAGAGTGTCAGCTGTAAATTAATATAATGGCATAGATATTTGAATGTATTAGCGTTGTTTACAAGTTTTAAAATTCTGATAAACAGGAAATAATTTTCATTATTTGAAATTGTTTGCAATGGAGCCCTTTAACTGAGAACAAATTTTGTTGCAGATTAAGGCTGAAACATGATAGTAATTTAATGAATGTGACATCTGAGAGTATACATTTTTTCTATGCGTTTTTGCAATTGTGCTTATTTTAGCAAACTAGATGGTATTTTTCATATCTGCTTTATTCACAATAAAGCATTTTTAAGATGAAAGAAAAGCACTAAAGCTTTCGTAAGACGATCACCCATGGTTCTAAACTATTTTTGCCTTCTCTTAAGGTGATCATTGTAGAAAATGTGACTGTCGGTGATTTTTGATATCATTATTTAATTGTGTTCTCAGAAATAATTCTCTTTCAGAAGTGGTCATTATCAGAAGTTTCATTGCATGTATTTCAATGTATTTTTATTTTAACGCCCATTGTAAATGAAAATTATGCATAAAATAATAGGCTACTCCTTGTTAAGTGTATAGTTACAAATTTACTTTTCTTTATTTTCGTATGTATGTATATGTAAGATAAAAATATGAAGGCAAATTATTAAGAAATTAAATTTAATTGGAAGAAATTTCTAACTTCATTAGCAGTAGTCCTCTTCTCAGTTTATTTACACCCGCTCTTCAAGTATCTGACTGCACCATTTTCTGTCATAATTTCTCTGCAATGTGAAAGCTCTTGTCTAATCGCTGTGCAGAATTCAAACAAAGCATTTCGAGATCATAAATAACTCGCATATCTTTTTTCACATCTTTATCTAATCATCACATCTTTTTCCATATCCTGTTGACTAAAAGATGTGATGACTTAGAGTCTGGCATTGAGAGAAGAACTCAATTAATTGAGCAGTCATAAGTGGAATGCTGTTGGTGTTATAAAGTATCACGATGCAGCTGCAATCAACTGTAATCATCTTGAAGATTAAATATCCATTTCGAGATGTAAAAATTCTGCAGACATCATGTAGCACAATAGGTGCAATCTGCACCCCACAATTCCGTGTATGCATACCACATCTTAAATAATAGAAGATGTCATGGAACAACGAATAGTGTTTAATTAGGTGACAGCAGGTGAGAAAGTGATGCATATTAAGCAGTTGGAGTTATTTAAAATCTCCGAACATTTTGTTTGAATTCTGCACAGTGATTATGCAAGAGCTTTTGCATTGCAGAGAAATGATGATACAAAATAATACAGTAAAGTTCCAGGGGTGTATTAAATTGAAAGTAGAAATTTGTAGGGCTGTTGTGAATTAAGTTATAATTTTTTCCAATTAAATTTGTTAATAATTTTCCTCCATATTTTTTTATCTCACACACTCTCTCTCTCTCTCTCTCACACACACACACACACACACACACACACACATATATATATCCTAATTTAATACCCCGAATAATAATACCTCAAAGTTACATGATAGGCTCAACTGACAAAAAGCATGTAAGTCGGATTTGTATAAGTTAAAGGCTAACATTGCATATGAACATGTGAATTTTAGTTACATATGATAAAGGGCTAAACAATACGTGATTAGGAAAAGATTATGTAATAAAGAATGGCATTTTCATATACATCATGACAAAATAGTATTTAAGTATGTGTTGTACTCAGAAAGAAAGTGATTTTGATACTAGTGGTTTCACAAAATTTAACAAAATCATCTGACACTTGAGTGACTTCTTTTTTTTATCATGTAATCTTCATATGAAGCTAATAATTTTTTTTTATTTCTTGCCTTGTAGTCAGAACAAGTTCCTCATTAGTAGAGTTCTTTAAAATGTTTAATCCATTTTCAGTTCAGTCCTTCTGTCAAATTTTCTAGTGTTTGTCAAGCCTGTAATTGAATGCTTTTCTAGTGGACTTGTTTCTGTGGAACTATCTTCTTCAATAACAGTTTGCTCCCACATCTCTGTAAGGTTATTGATTATCAGTTCTCTGCTATGAGTCCAACAGCTCGTTGATATCATCAACTTGTAACTGATTGCCTAGTCACATGAGCGACTTGATCAATTTCTGGTGTTGTTTTCTCCTCATTTTCAAAAAACAGTGGACATATTTTCTTTCAGACATCGTTCAAGATTTTGGGAGAAATTTCATTTCAAGTTTCTCCAGCAAAAATAAACAATCATATGGCTTTGTTTTTGCACATTTATGCTTACATACTATATTCAAGTCCTTATATGGCCTTTTTTGTGACTGTTGGTCATAGACATACACTTCCAGTTATAAAAAATGTTTTAAGTGATGTAAATATTTATCTTTTAGCATTTTGAAATTTGAAACTGAGAAAAGTCAGTTTTCTAAAAATTACGAAATCTAACATAGGTTTAAAAAATAAAAACAAAAAATGTTTGAATTCTGTATGAAAAATTGACTGAGATATTTAATTTGAAATTTTGAATATCTTTTTTGTTTTTCTTGTAGGATCAGTTAAAAAATAAATTAGAATTGGTCAAGCTTTTTTGCAACTAATGTCATTCAGTGATATTCCTTTGTGATTTAGTAGTGTGGAACATTTTATTTTACAATTTTATTGCATTTGTTGTACCAAAAGCATTTTCATGCAAGTAGCTTATAAGTTTTTCAATGCTAAAAATGCATTAATGATATTCACATGGAGTTTCAGTTTAGTACTTTATAATAATAATTTTACAGTAATACAAAAAAAAAGTAATTTGATTAGAAGTAGTCTTCACTTTTAATTTATGCAAATGATCTTATGCATTGTCTATATACCAACACTGAAGAATAACACTATTTTCTAGAAAACTATTCTGTGGGATTCTATGTCTAAGAAACTGGAAAAAATTTTTGTATTGATTAAAGAGGCAGATTTTCAAAATTGATAATCTTACTTGTAGTTATATGCAGATTTAAATATTTAACTTTTTAATTTATGAATAACACCTAATCTCAGGCTGACTTTCTTTTATGATCTCAGACTTGGAATATCTTGGGTGAATTCTTGTAGTATGGGAATCAGACATTTTGTGTTTAATTTTTTAGAAAAAGTAGAACTTTTACTAAATGTAAGGACTGGGGCCGTATAAAAAGTTAAATTTGGTCATTTTTGCAAAACCGATTTTTGAAATAGAAAATTGCCATAACATGAATATTTTCCTTATTTAAAGCAGGTTCATAATCACAAATATGACCATGGTTTCGAAAATAAAACTTGTATGGCTTTTATGGACTCTGTGTATTCCATATATATTGTATTAAAACTTCATTAAAAAATTGGAATATATTTATTTTAACACAGGGAAAAAAAATCAGATAACAGAAACATCGCTAATTATGAATGTAGCACTCTTTTTTTTTTGTCACAAAATGGCGTATCTAAAAAATATTGGCAACTTCATATAATTTCAATTACAGGGCCATAAAACTGCCATCCGATATATAATTTTTTTTTTAAAAAAATAAAACGCATGTTATTTTTGACAGCAGACTACAAAAGAAAGGAAGAAGGAGATATAGATATTTATTAATTAAGTGTATTGGTAAAATTATGTAATAATTAATTAGGAATAATAAAATTGTTTCTCTTTTTGTGAAGTATATTAAAAGAATATCACTATTTAAACTTATGTCCTAGCTATCTACACAGCTTGAAAATTTCATTGCAAAATATTTTAAGTGCCCTAAATAAAACTTGAAATGTTTAATTTGGTACCATTTAACAAACAAAGAAAATTTTAAATGTAATGTTAAATTTATAATTATGCATTCATTCTAATTAGTAAGGTTAAATTAAATGAATAATTTAACCTCATTAAAGAACATCGCTTAGGATAAATCCAAGTTCCAAATAAGATAAACTAAACAAAATGATGTGTGTTTTAAGTTTAATGTGTGTTGTATAAAATCTATCTATACAATGAATTTTAAAATAACAAAGGTATTAATTTTTTAATATCTAAATTTCATTGTTGTATATTTATGATATAATTTTTGCATGTAAAAATGTAATGCATGACTATATTTATGTTAATGAAATATTTTGGCTTGTTTATTTGAGTATGGCAAAATAAATGACGGTTATTTCCTAAGAAAAGTGGGGTTCAGGAGCGGTCGAGCTGTAATGCCACTCAATACTGGTAGTTGGGTCCGTGGTTTAAATCCCTGCGATACTCCATGTCCATTTTCGACAATTTTCCCATATGTAATGTGCTTACAAGGCCAGGTTTCCTTAAAAAGACCTCTACGAAGGTATTCGTTATCTTAAGCAGATGACTCTCGAGTGCTTTGTCGTGATCAAACCAACCAACCTGAGGGAAGCGATGCTTTCGTGACGGACATAATAAGGGAAATTTTCTCGTAATTACATTAGTCTCGAGGAAAACCATGAAAACAGCAACACAGTTAGCACATTTGTTGAAATTTTAAACCGGGTGGAACTACCAGTGTTCAGCAGTCTTTACCCCTGGGCCGCTGGTGAAATTAAAAAAATTATTGATACACATTAAGGAGTTTCTAAATTGCATTTGCAGTCATTTGCAAATGCATCAGAGATTATTAAATATTTTAACTTTTGCTTAAAATCTTAATACCCAAAATTACAAATAAATGCTTTCAGTTATTAATAAAAATTATTCTTTGAGAGTGGCTACGTACTTCTGACGGAAGTAAATTTTATTTAAATACTGAGTACTAAAACTAATTTTGCGCACATTTTTGAAAATGTTTTATGATTGCATTTTTTTACGCGCATGGTGTTTCTTCACCATATTATTACAATACAGCTTATTTTAAAACTTAACTATTAAAATTAATTTAATTTTATACATGTAACTATAAAATTTGTTTCTTTTTTTTTCCGTCTTGATTATACGAAAGGGTATTTAGCAGAAAAATATGCTTTTTTAAGAATGCAAGTATTCAAATGAATTTAGAACATTTGGAGCGATTATTATTTTTTAACAAAATGTTCTTGAATACACAATTTTTATGCTAATAATTAATCTAATATGTTAAATAAACTATATATACACCTTTATTTTTATTAATTATTGTCAAATTTAGTTTCGTGAAATGAAGAAACGAAAATTAATTTTCTCGAAATTTGCGGAATATCTAGTATATGTTCATGTTCATTGCAAATTCTTTTAAACCAGTACCGAAATCTTCCAAGGTTCTTAAATTTGATTGAATTTCATACTGGAATTTTTCCATATGTAAACTCAGTTTTAATTACACTTTGAAAAGAAATTTAGGCAGCAAAGTGTTCTGTATGGTTACAAATTGGCGGCACAGGTTTCATGACAAAAGAGAGGACACTGTTGCAAGTCTACTGATTTGAACTGTTCCGTCGAGTTCAAGAATGAAATTGTGAAAGACACCAGGAATAAAAATCTAACAGATTTCCGAAAACGGAAGAAGTTGGATCTACCAATGGTTCGAAAATGGAGATCAGAATGCAACAACCTCAGTCAACAGGTCGAGGAGGGAAATGCCAAGAAACGTAAATGTAAATCAGGTCGGGAACCATTATTTCCTGAATTGGAACATATCATCTGCGAATCGGTTGTTGACGGAAAAGCAAAGTGTTTGGTTGCTCGTAGAGCTGATATTCAAGCATTTGCTCTTGCGATGGAACCACAGCTAGACATGTCGCCAGATGAATTCAAAGTATTACAACACTGGGTGAATGGCTTCCTTCAGCGGTATGAAATCTCTCTGAGATATACAATACTGTTCAGATTGGAAGTTCACACACAGACACAATTGGAAGATACTGAAGTGATTAAACGTGCACTCGTATTCAAGTGTTTCGTTGACGGTATCGAATTCTCTAAGTAAAAACTCTCGAAAATGATTGCTATGGATGAAATTGCAGTGTTTATGTGTCTACCATTGATTAGAGAGGCCCCTTTGCAATATACATTCCTTTTACTGGTTACGAAAGTGCATGTATTACATGTACTTTAGCAAAGAACCCCACCTCTAATCATCTCTAAGGGCAAGAAAGAGGAAATGGAATGTGTTTAAGGTATTTATATTCTTTACAGTGAAAGAACTTGGTGTACTCAAGTAGCAAGATGAAAGTGGGTCGATTTATATCTCTCACTTGCTTTGCAAGGTGGTCAAAGTGGTATGCTAATGTTGGATTCTGCCAGAATTCACCATGGTAAATCATGAGCAACTTTCTTGCAGAAAGAACTGATCAAATAATAATTCCTCAGGAATGATTGCATATTTCCAAACTCTTGGTATTACCTTAAACAAGCTATTTAAAGAAAAATTGGACACGGAAATCAATGACTATATTGAAAATAGAATGCAGAGAAATCAAACAGGGAACTTTGTGAAGCCTAAAAAAGCTGCAAGAAGTTACTTGTGTAAGAATGCATGGGAATGCCCTGCCAGCAGGCTACAGGGACAAGAAGAGCTTTATTGCTCAATATAGAGGCTAGGGCCACTGGTCTTAAAGGAAATGAAGTCGCAAAAAAATCCAGCTCGGAATCCACGATTTGGAGGTTTATGACGATGTTCCAGGGAAAGGCGGCATACCTGTATTAGAATAAATCATTTTGTTCATTTTTGAATGTCTTTTTAACGTGAATAAATATATGTAGTAAACCTGAATAAATGTATTCGTTGACTCTGAAGAAATATATTTCTTGAGCATGAACAAATGTTAATTATTTTGCATGAAAATGAGAAATCCTCTGAAAATAAGCCGTAGCGTGTCTTTTGCAGCAAAAATTAATGAAGACCGGTCTTATTTTCGGGGAAACACGGTATTAGATAAATGGCAGGAACACTGGGCTGCAGTGGATAAAGGAAGGAGAAGCGTTTCGTCATCAACTCGCTTATTAACTGATGACAGACAATATCCTAGCTATCAGCGTAAATTCAAACACATGGCAGAGTGTGGGAAGGTATAGACGCGTATTCCTATGTGTTTGAACGCTCTTTGGACGAAAGGTGGTATCTGACCAAGACAGCGACTGTCAACTAGCCAGCGTACACTGTCAATACATTATGCAATAGAAGAGCAAAAAATGCACATGGAAAAGTTTTACCACAGATTATTCTTCTTAGACTGAATTGCATTAATTTCAAGACCTCACTCCTTTTAATGTGTATCCACACTCATTCATAAATAATCCATATATAATCTATATTGTGCATTTAATGTTGTTCATCAGCATACAGTCTTGTTTATTGATTGATTTCGTGTGTCAAAATTATGACAGTACATAATTTATTTTTATTACATTTATTTTTTCTCATCTTGTACTTTATTTGTAACTGCATAGAATACAGCAACAACTATAATGTTTATCTAACTCGTTTACTTCAGTATCAGCAAGATACAGTACTGCTTCGTCTTTACTTGTATCATCATTATTATCATTTACTTCTGCACATTTTACATTTAATTAGAAATGCAGTCATATTGTCAGATTTCAAAAGTGCGCTTCAAGCTCTTCTGAATAATCAAAATAGTTCACAAAGAATCTTAGACTGTAGGTCTTTGCTTAAGGCAATGGCACACAGCATTTCTTTCCAATGGATTCCAGCTCACTGTGGAATTATGGGAAATGAAAAAGCTGATACTTTGGCTAAGAAAGGAACTTTCATAATGCAACGCATTAATCGACCGTTTCATTTCATACGACTAAATTGTTTGTTAACCTAACTCTTAAGAAAATTCTTAAGCAGGATATGATTCAACGTGCTATGGGATAAAAGTTGGAGGATTCTGGGGGAAGAGACAATTTTAATTCCCAGTTTTAAAGACAGCGGTAGCTGTATTTAGATGTCTGACCGGACATGACTGTTTGCGAGACCACCTCTACAGAATTGGAGGGGTGGATTCCCCAAACTGTATTTTGTGCGATTTCAATCAGCCTATGATTTTTTAATATTTAAATAATTGTATTGCACTTTCTTGGTGTGAGGACATTGTTAAAAAGTACTGGAGAGCCCGTGAACCAATGGCTTAAGCACTAATGTTTGGCATTTGTAAAATAAAAATAGAAATAAATAACATTTAGAAATATAGATAATAGAAAAATAACATTTAGAAATAAATAATAGAAATAAATAACATTTATTTTTATTTTATTGTTACGTTATCTGGTTGAAGTCCTATTGTTTGCTATAACTTTTTTACTGTACATTTTACTTTATTGTGCCGGCATTGTGCATTCATTGTTAGTTGTTAAATTGTTTTGTACCTTAGTACAGTATTATGTCTTGGCATGTTCACTATATTTTTTTAATGTACATTTGATTTTATTGTTTTGTTTAATTTTGCTTGCATTATACATTCATTGTTAGTTGCTAAGTTGTTTTGAACCTTAGGACAGTATTATATCTTGACATTGTTCACATATATTTACTATGTAATATTAGTTGTTAGCCACATACTTTGGTACCTTTTATGCTTACACGAGCTGTCATTTTGGCCCTTGGGCGATGTTTTGTATTTAGGAGAATCCACTGTTGGTTGGCTACTTTGGCTGTACGCCCAGACGCTGCTAAGCTGCCCTGCCAGGGGAGTGAAAGGGGTGTTCTCAATCCAAACTGGGAAGGAGCCTGTCCTTTCTTATATGCATAATTCTGCCTCCAACTGTGGCAACGTTCTCGGTGATGAGATGGCTAAATGACAGACCCATTTTGGCCATTCCCTATGAAGGCATTAAAGATGCAGGTGTCCGGGCCATTTGAAAGACCAACATACAAATAACTAAAAGGAATTAAGGAATTGGCATAACTTTGGTTACTCTAGGAGGTATTGTTCAGATTTATGGTAGGAAATAGAGTGAATGTAAGCTGTAAGTAAAGGATAGAATGAATGGTATGAAATTTAAATAATATTTATGGTAATGAGAAAGTATCTCACTTGAAAAATAAGAGTAAAAGTAATAACTTCAAAAGTAAGAGTTCGATCCAATTTAAATCTATGCCTAAGAACAGTAGTTAAGGAAGTAAAACCTGTAACCTCCTAACTGCAAGTTTACTGCTGCGGCGGACCACACAGACATGAGAAAATCGTGTGTGCGGTCCTCGCAGGTCACTGTTTCCAAGTTTTTATGACGTGCCAGACGACATGGTCTGACATCTCAGACCAATAATTCGTTTCAGTTGATTATGTAAGAGATATAACTTCACGACTAGTGTCAGGAGAGTTTAGCGTTCTGCATCGTGTCTGTCATAAAAGCCTCTCGATTTCAGGAGGGCTGACGAACCAATAATTTTGTTTTTCCTCCGTTCCAGATATGGCGAATCAGAGGATGTAAAATACTACTGAAAAATTGAGGAGGCGTGGCTAATACAGGCTGAAGATTTTTTTTCATCTGAACAACACGTCAGAAGGCTCCTGAATTTTCGACTAGAGAGACCAAGACTGCTCTTGAACTTTCGACCAGACAGACCCTCGCTGGCAGGCTCCTCAAGTCACGAGGACTATAATTCACTTCAATAACTGTTCTATACTATTCATGAATTATATATATTTGTAAAGAGCTTCTCATAATTGTAATAAATGTGTTTTGAGTTCAATAATGCAGTAAGTAATACGCAACCTCACAAATGTACCAATAGTTATACAGAGTCAGATGCGCTACCTGCAACCATTCAACACACAACACAGTAGTAACCCCCCCCCAGTCTCCCACACTGTGAATCCTACAGCCAGCTCTCATAAAAAATCAATGTATAGGTCTTTTTCTATTCTTTTCCTTAGAGGAAGCATAGCCTGATACTTAAAATTAGACAAAAAAAAGGGGGGGGACTGCTGCTTCAGTTTGACGTAGATTTTTACAATTTTGTCAAGGACAAAATTGTCAAACCTTGACAATTGATTTGTCCAATTTTGTCAAGGGCGATCATACCTAATACCCTCTTCTCCAGAAGAAAAAAAAATTAATTTATTCAAAGTCTACGCCAAATTAAAGTCTTTTTTGGAGCCTAATTTAAAAGTCTACACTGACATGTTTCTCTACCAATCTGGCAGTCTAATACCTTGGAAAACTCTACGTCTTTTATGTTTCGATCAGTGTCACGCGTATTTGGTTGTTGAAATATTTGTGTATTATGCTTTTCGTAAAATAAATTTTACAGTACCAAAAGTTTAGTTTGATGAATGACATAATGCTGATCAATTAAACATACGAATTTTTTTTTATCATTGTGCATGAAAGTTTGGTAATGTAATAAAGAAAGCTAAATCTATAACCTGCAATATTTTATTAAATGGTTGTTACATCTGTTGGAGGGCATACATTCTGTTCTATGCACAGAATTATTTAAGTGTCATAACAGTGCAAAGCTCTTTTTACGCTTCTGAATTATGTGAAAGCATACATTATTAATGAAATCTTTATTAATGTAGTCTACCACAGTTACAGATGAACAAATAATGGTTTCCTTCGACATAATATGATAATTAATTCTTTAATGGCAATGCATAAAATGTTCAGAATACCACTTTATCACGATATTGAAAGGGGAACTCAACTAACTTCTTGACATTTAACTTTAACCTTCTATGTCATTGTTATTCTTGGCCGGTTCACTTTCAGGATTTTCCGTCTGCACTTCTGAATGCTCTTCCTCTTTTGTACTTGTTTCAAAATTTGCGCGAACAAGGCTGTCAGATAATACAATAATTTTTCCATCTCTCAGTTGTCTCTTCATGTCATCACTTAGCTCTGCATCAATTTTATGACTCGAATTAGATTTATATGGAATGGATGTCATCAAGTGCGGTTGAGGGAATGTGGCGTTCTTATGATCCCATTGTTTCAAATAAGGATAAGGAGCATAATTGCCCCTAGCAATATATTCTGAGTAATGTGGAAGTGGGGTTAGAACATTATTTTGCTTTTGTTGCAGCTGAGGGTTCGCAGTTTCTTTAGGGGCTTCTACATAGGGATATCGGATAAAATGCGGATAATTCGGTCCCAGATTATTAGGGACTTGCATTACATGACTTCTTACTGCATAATTGGGTTGATCTTGCTTCTGGAGATACGCGATTGTGTCTTGAATAGCGTCATGATGCTCATAAGCAGCGTTACCTGGTATGTTCTGGGGCTCACGAATTTCTTGAACTTTGGAATTAGCTGTTAATCCATTCAAAAGCATATGCTGGTAAGTGTTATTTCTGTACATTACTTTTGACTGCGGAGGTCTAGGATAAATTGGAATTTCTTCTGAATTTGACATGCCGGATTTAATTCCAACAATGACGTTTTCGTCTTGCTGTAAATCATTTAGCCCTTGTATGGCTTTATTAGCTTGGTTAGGTTCCGCAGTTTCAAAATTATTTATATATCTTCCATTTGCCTTTTGAGCGTTCAGAATACTTGGATTGATAATTCCTGAAAAAGCAATATATCAATATGAAGTAGCTATAAAACAGCGTTTTAGAAATAAACTAATAACAAAGTGTAAATGAGTTTATTTTTCGTATGTCATCACCTGAGTGATTTTATTTTTTTCTTATAAACACAAATTCCTAATTATTATAAGTACAAATGAAGCTGAAGAGCAAAAGAAAAACATGAAACAAATTAAAAATACACATAAGAGAAATTTTGAACGTGTGTATAATTAATTAATTCTAAATGTAGTTGTATTGCACCTTACTGTAATTTATAAAAATAATTCATAATTATAATAATCTGTAAGGGTAAATAATATCATAAAATTTAGGAACTTCATAAATTATCACTGATTTACTATGACTGTGTAAATATAAAATAAAATTTAGTAATACTACTCAAAACATAAGTACTTGTCGTTTATGGAAAACAGTGAAATAGTTTTATTATAATACTATTATTTCATCGGAATTAAACCTAAGAGGCATTTGTTTTTCAATTTAAGTAGAATACAATTATATTTTATAGTATTATTTTAAAAGTAATCACTATAAAATTCCAGAAATAAATTGATTGTTCTTGTTTCCTATTAATGACATAGTTGCAGAGCCAATTTGCAGTATATCCAGCAGCATCTGAAAAATCTCAGTTTCGATTACCGTGAGAGCACTGTCGATTTTTCAAGATTCCTGCTTATAAATAACTTAATGATTTTTCTAAGGAAGTGAAGTTTGAAAGGTTATAAGGAACTTAAACGGATCTTTTGCTTTAGAATTCCTCGCGTAGCTGTAAATGGTAGCCATTTTTTTCTGTATTTGAGTTTAACAAAATATTTATGTTAGATATAATGAAAGTTAATAAATTCTCTGCCCTAAAAAAAGTCATACTATTGGATTTTTTTTTTTTCATTATAACTAAAACGATTTTCCGTAGTGTGTGCTATTAAAGTTTTTCAGAAAATTTTCGCTAGTTTAATAATTTTTGAAAAAATATTTCTTAAATTTGTATTATTTGTTCAAATCCTGATACCAGCAGTATCATACATCTTGCATTCTAAAGATATTTTGAATATTATAGAAAATGTCGAAACCACTTATATTCCGCTACGAATTTTAGCTTACTTTTCCTCAAATTCAATGATAAATATAAAAGAAAGGTTCCTCATTATATACTAAATTTTAGTCTTTGAATTTATAAGGTATTTTCTCCCTCTTTCCCGCATGCCTTCGTGGTGTAACTGGAAGCATATTCGATGCGTATTCGAGAGGGCCAGGGTTCGAGTCTCGGTGAGGGCATTGCATACTTTTCATGTCTCCTGTTCGATACAACCCAAGGACTCTATAAGCCGGAACTAAAATGCGGTGAACGATAATTCATCACCACCAGGATTTGACGATTGAAGCTCCTAATTCCCAATTATTCTTTAAAAGACGGAACTGGGGATTAGGGAAAAATACCTTTATATAAGAAAATACCTTATATTAAAGGTATTATCTTCCTGTTTTCCGCATGCCTTCGTGATGTAACTGAACGAGTATTCGAGAGGTCCCAGGGAGAGCTTTGTACATTTTTCATGTCTCCTGCTTCGATATAACCTAATGACTCTATAAATTAATGTAAATTATTGCTTATAAATATTTTAATTTATTTTATTTAAGTATAATCTGCATTTAGTATTTGTTCTTATTTATTATTTTAAAACTTATGTTAAGTTATTCATACTCAAACAGAAATTTATGAGTGCTGAATTTAATGGAATTTAATACAATCGAAATATATTTATTATATTTTGATTTAAGAAAAGAACATTGACCGTTTTGAAAAACAGCAATAGTCTAAAAATAACCACATGCAGCATTTTCTAAATTTCTCAAAGTTCATGGGTTTGAAGGAGGGGGAAGGAATGTTCGTAATAACTGTATTCAGATCAGTGCAGTCATTTCTTATTGTGTACTTAATGCATTGCATTATTAGCCTAGATCGATACTGTATGAACAAAATGTAATCTAGCAATAAAATATAAAAAAGAAATGCAATTAAAATTAAAAAAAAGTGTTTACTGGCTAGCTGTTATTTATATAAAATTATGAGTTCATACATATTTCATTATTGTATTGATGGCTTAACTTTCAGGTTTTTACACTATTTTTCATAATAAATCAACCAGTTATTTAATTTATGCAACATTTTGACTACATGAATTTTCTTTTCTTTGAATAATAATAACATTGTTAGCACAACGTTAAAGAATATGCTAAAAATTAAAATTTTTTGCAGTTTATTCTTTTAAATGTCGATTACAAAGAAAGAATAAGTTTCTCTTTACTTGTATTCTCTTCTGCTCTTTAGTTAGAACAGTTATTTAAAGGAATGAGTTTAGGGATGTATGACAGGACGTGCATTACCGAGATATTATTCAATTAAATAAAGAATAAGAATTGGTTTTCATTTGCAGATTAACTCAAATCATATATAGGGTGATCAAAAAATGTCCAGCTAAATACTTCTTAAATTGTTGATCACGGGCACATGATTCCAGGTGGTTACGAAATAAATAAATAACGATAAGTCTAAGGTAATTTTGGTGTTACCTTTTCGTAAACATATATGTTATCTAAAATATTTATACGGGGTTCTAACATACCGTGTCAATGAGAAAAGGATTTTCCATAGCCGGATTAATCAAAGAATAGTCCCCATATAATTAAAATTTCCGGAAATAACGTTAATTAAAATTTAGGGAACCATGTACAAATATAATTGACGATAGTTACCCATGTCAACTAAGTTTTCGAAATTTCTAAATTTTTCAAAGTACCTATGACATAAAAATGCACATTTTCGGATGAAAATTCTTGAAAGGTATTAGTTATTTATAGTCGTCTTCGAATTGTGTTCTGGGGAACCTTGGGGGTTCCAGACAGCTTCTCTGAGTGTTCCGAAGTCAACATTTTTGAAACATTTTTAAATACCACGAAGACCGAAAAAAATATCTAAAAATAATTTATTAAATGTCATTTCTGACCGTTATTTTTAACTTAAGTAGTACGAAGTAATTCTTTTTTTATAATTAAGAGCCTTATGAAATTGTGATTTTCTTTAAACTTTCCACATAAAGTGCAGGTAACATTAATATACTTTCGATATCTTTTGAAAGTTTATTTTTGTGAGAAAGGTATGGAATGAAAAGAAATTATAGGATTTCGCAAAAGAAAATTAGTTTTAGGGGTTTTTCGAGTTGAGAAAATTTAAATACCAGTGCTTTAGAATCATAAGTTTCAAAATATTACTTTTGTTATTAACTAAATTATTATTAGTTATTGAATGAATTGTTATGAAATGCTAAAATTCGATATTTTGCATTTAATGTAATTCAGTTATATGAGACCACGAAATTTTCACATAATTCTTCGATAATATCCCCCCCCGTGCAAGATGTTTCAATAAAAAAAAAAAAGAAGTTTTCTAATTGAAGCGTTCTTCGTACGTTCTTCCGTAAAAATTTTTAATTTAGGATAATTTTACTAAAATGTGTTACGTAACGAAATTATTATAATTAGAAAGATTATTTGCTTCGATAAAGAAGACTGGGCTTAGACTAAACGCTTAAGTGATATATTGTTCTGCTATTTTTTTGATATAATATTATTTTTATTATAATTTTCTTCATTTAAAGAAATCGATCTGTTGCCACGTATTTGAAGCAGTGACAAAAAAATAACCTTAATCGCTCAGACTAAATGCACGCAAACTAGTGATTAATTCTTGACTGTTAAAAAAGATCTTTCCCAAGAACCTCTTCAAGATTCCATTATTTGCAAAACATTTTATGTTATAGAAGTGTCACAACCTTTCGTGAAGTTTTAATTTACAATAAATAGCTTGTTTACTTTGATGTCATATCTGAATTGACACAGGTAATCGTAGGAAATTTTCCTTACTGTTTTATATAAAAATTTCATATTAAATAAAGGAGTATTTGGTAAATTAAATTACTGGACACGGTAGCCTTTGTACATCTAAAACACAGCTTGAACTGTATATGAAATAAAAATTATAAACATACTTGCGTAATGCGGATCATCAAGGTGCAAAGTTTTCTTTATTTCAGCTTGGGACTTTCCCTTACTCTGAAGTTGTGCCACCTAAAGGTATAAGTATAAATTCATGTTAATAATTTTTCAAGCTATTTTGAATGTCACTCGAAAGTCAAATTCATTACAACAAAATTAAAAGATAATAAATTATTATTAAAATCAAACAAAAATTTTGTTACAGGAGAAAAAACACGTGGATTTGATACATAAGCATTTATAAAAGCATATTAGCTTGTTTATATGTTGAATAATTCTAAAACATTATTACGATTGCCAAACTATGTACAAAATTTAAAAAAAGAGGAAATTGCATCATCTTTGTTCTCGATGCTATGATTATTTAATAAAATGTATAATCTAGCATAGCAGCAAAGCATAGTTCACAATATATCTCCATGATATTATTTAAAATGTCTTTTAAGGGTAGGAAATCTTAAGTTATTTTTCTAAAACAGTGATTCTGAACCTTTTTTTTTGTTGTGGTACACTTTTAAAAATTTCAAAATTTGGCGGCGCACTAACCATAAAATAAGTTTAAAAGAATTTTACTTATCTGTAATTAATTAAATAAATTTTACATATCTGTATTTAATTAAGTTATTAATAAAAAATTTGAATGTTTGAAAACCTATTATTTTACATGCATATTTAATTACAGAATTTTACTTATCTCTAATTAAATACCCATATAAAATTACAGGTTTTCAAACATTCAAATTTTTTAAACGACCTCTTATATTATAGATGCATTTTTATTTTCTTTATTTATTATTAATTTTTCGTACTACTATTTTAAACGGCTACAAAGATTATTTAAAACGTGCTTAAATTGATAATTTATTAAATAAAAACCTCTGAAGGTAGATAATCGATTCGAATAAAGTAGTTAAATTTCGAATCGGGAGGATTCAACTCCTCGTTGGGCGGAGCACACGATCTGGTAAGTTTGACTTCGTGATGTGCTCCCATCTGTCCACGAAAGGATAATTTACATATGCCACGAATACCCTTAGTTTATTTCTATAAACTGGCTGAATGATTCAGTTCCGGATTTTATTTTTGTTGTCAGAGTATAATTAATAATTAAAAAAAAAATTAGCTGCGCACTTCAAGAATTTTTCGGCACACAAAAGTGCCGCGGTACAATGGTTGAGAATAACTGTTTTAAAAGGACACAGGCCCACCAGCGGCCAAGCGGTAAAGACGCGGAACACTGGTAGTTCGGTTCGAGGTTCGAATCCCGCGAACGGGCTGGCTGCATGGGCGTTTTCCCCATGTGTAACGTGTATACGAGCCAGTTTCCCTTAGAACGTCCTCCACGAAGGCATCCCTCCCTTTAGGCAGATAGCCCTCGTGTGCTTTGCCTTAATTGAATAACCTAACCTAACCCTTAGAAAGTCCTCCACGAAGGCATCCCTTCCCTTAGGCAGATAGCCCTCGTGTGCTTTGCCATAATTGAATAACCTAACCTAAAAGGACACAACTAAGGCCAGGAGTTTTCGAGGAGTTAGTTGGCGAGCCCAATTCCCCGACCTAGGGCATTCCGGACGTTTTCAGTAATGCTGAGGTGAAGCGAGTATGGTGGTCAATGTATTTGAGAAGTATCCTCAATTTGAAAGTGTTCATTAACGCGTAGTTAGTAGTTCGGTAAGTTCATGCATTTTCATCCATAAACAAAAAAATTTGAACCCACAACACCCATAAACAGCCTTATTTGGATACGCAAAATCATGATGCTTATCTTTCAACAAAGTAAGCCTGAAGCGTGGAAAAGTTTCTTTCATGAACATACCACTGAAGATTGCGTATTTGAGGCTCTTTTCAGGAGCAAGTACATTTAGAATCGCTGTTTAAACTTGAATCACTTGATCGTCTAGAACAGTGATTCTCAACTGGTGGTACGCAAAGAAATAAAGTAGTTTTAACTATTAAATTCAAAAATTAAATACCCCAACGTCCTGTTTAAGTGTTTTCTCTAACACTCGTTAATTTATGAGATTTGAGCTTTGTTCAAGGTCAATAGTCGCTCATAGACTTTAGCAAAATAATCCGTTTTTAGGTTCATAATGTTCTTTTAGTCGTAAGCATAGCAAAATTTGTCATAAATGATGGTTTTAAAAGTAATAATAGAAATGGATGTTGTATTTTATAGGAAATAAAAATAAGTTTCTATAAAAAGGTAATAAATAGTATTTCATTAATTCGTTTATTAAAGATGATCGATTTATTACCATGTCTACACTTTATTCGGCTCCATTTCCGGGCTCATATTGCTCCTTTTTCAAATTAGAATAATTTTTTTACGTCGATTTGCTGCCTCTAACAGCAGGTATTTTGTCTTCTTGTTGTTTGTATTCCTAACTTTTTTACGCGATTTGAGAATATCGTCGCTTGTTTTTGAAGAATTCGTAAAATATTGTGCATTTAAATATTTCTGAAAAAATAACAAGACAAACATATATTTTCAAAATGGAAAAATGGCTAGGATTGACTAAGTGGAAAAGTCAAGAATATTGAAAAGAGAAGAAACATTGTTTTTAGAAAATATAGTGAAAGTTATTTATCATTTGGGTTTACTTGGAATGGAAATGAAATGGACTCTCAAACTCAACATGTTGTTTGCGGTGAACTATTATTCAATCAAAGTATGAAACCGCCGCTGAACACTGGTAGTTCGGTCCAGGGTTCGAGTCCCGCCGAACGGGCTGGCTGCATGGGCGTTTTCGTGGTTTTCCCCATGTGTAACGTGGATACGAGCCATTTTCCCTTAAAAAGACCTCCACGAGGCATCCCTCCCTTTCCGTGTAGTGCCTGAGCGCGGAGCACGTAATATAAGAAAAAAAAAAGTATGAAACCATCGTTTCTTAAAAGACATCATGAATCTGAGCATGCCAATTTAAAGGATAAATCTAAAGAATATTTTTAGAGGAAATTAGCGGAGTTCAAAAATAGTAAACAAGTAATGAAAGGTTTTGTTACACTAAGTGGAAAAACTTTGGATGTTAGTTACCTAGTAAGTCTAAGAATTGCCAAGATTGAGCAGACCACACTGTTGGAGAAAACTTTGTATTATCAGCAGCTAAAGTTATCGTTTTAGCATTATTTAACAAACAAGCGGCTAATGAAATTAATAATATTTCGCTCTGAAATGATACAGTAAGCCGAGGAATTCATGAAATGGTAAATTCCATAAAAGAGACACTTATTCAAAAAATAAAACACAGTGAGTATTTCGCATTGCAACTACACGAAGAACGAACTTTGTTCAATTATTAGTTTACACACCTTTCGAAGAAGATAAACGAATTGACGAAGAGTATTTATTTTGTGAATCTCTTCTTGATAAAGCAATTGCAAATGAAATTTTCAAAGTAACTGATAGTTTTATGTCTGAGAATGCTATTCCTTGGAATAAATGCATTGCCGTAGGTAGTGACGGAGCTAGGGCTTTAACAAGAAAGTATTCCGGTGTTATTTCTCAGGTAAAAAGTTGCACCTGAAACTAAATTTACTTACTACTCCATTCATCGTGAAGATTTAGTAGCCAAAACAATCTCCGAAAACCTGAAAATCGTTTTGAATCAAGCTGTAAAAATTGATAATTTTATTAAAAGCCGAGCTTTAAATTCAAGCATATTTTTGATTTTATGCCAAGAGATGGGCAGTGAACATGAAGCGCTTTTGTTATATTCCGAAGTAAGATGGTTATACAGAGGCAGAGTTTTAAACTGACTTTTTGAACTTCGATCAGAAATTAAAATTTTCCTCTGTGATTCCAAAATTGTTTATTTAGTGAATTATGGTTAACGCGTTTAGCATATTTAGCTGCTATTTTTGGAAAGCTAAATCAATTAAATTGTTTAGGATTACAAGGACAAAGTATTAATTTGTTTACCATTAGATATAAAATAAATGCAACAATAAAAGAACTCGAGATAATAATCAAAGAATTGGATAATAATATTTTACCACCTTTAGAAAGTTTTCTAACCGAAAATAATTTGAAAATAAAAGATGAATTAGCATCCGATGTTAAAAATCATTGTTTTTCACTGATAAATAATTTCAACATGTATTTTTCCGAGGATTATGGAAAAGAAAATTGGATTAGAAATCCATTTTGTTCAAATGTACCTGAAATTTTATCTCGTGAAGAAAAAGAACAATTGATAGAAATTTCCTGTGATTAATCTCTAACTGAAGATTGCGAAAATAACACACTTCTTAACTTTTGACTGAACCGAAAAAAAAAAAAAGAATTTAAAGGCATTTAAAATAAAGCTATTATATCTTTATTGCCTTTTTGCACAACCTATTTGTGTGAACAAGATTTTCTTCCATGTTATATTTGAAAAATAAATGCAGAAAAAAATTAAAAGTGGATCCTAATTTACGGTTAAAACTAAGTGAAATAAGACCGGACAGGAAGAAATTGATCTCTCTTAAATAGTCACAAATTTCACACTAAATTTTAGAATAATAGTATTGCAACTTAAATTTAATAATTAAAATGGGAACCAATTTTTAATCTGACATTTTTTGTGTACATTTTTATTACAAATAGCCAATAGGTTGTGCAAGTGACAATATATGTAATTATTTTTTTAATACTTCGATTGAGAAATTGAAAAATAATCATTGTAAAATGTAGTGGCGGTACAAGAGGTTTTCAGTTTTGTTTAGGTGGTTTTTTTCAAAAGGTTGAGAGCAGCTAGTTTAGAAGCGCTGAACTTTTACTGATCCGTAAACTGTACTCGGGCGCAGTCATCTTTGCTGCTCTGTTTAGTGGGGTTGTTGTTGCTCTGACTTATCTCATTTGTCTGACAGCAACATCAGAACAAGCCCACGAAATTCATCGTGCAAGAGTCTTGAGCAACATACATGTGAGAGTACGACTTCATTTAGTTCCGCTCCCATTTTGATGGATAGCACCCCAGGGGGACGGGGCCGAGGGTCTCCTATCCCTTTTCCTCTTACCACCAACCTCTCGAGAAGAATTTCAGCTCACCACCTATTTAGAGTACCTCTATGCCGCAGAGACACTATTCATTTACAAGCATCCGTGCCTTCTCCGATTTCAAATCCAGGCCATTCGGTACCACAGTAGGCTTCCTTAACCATTGAACCGTCTGGGTGGTTGCTCACTGGATTAGGAGTGGCTATCGAGATGTCCCAAGTCGTTGCGCAATGGTCTAGCGATTGAGCAATGATTTCTTCCTGCCAACAACGACAAATAATAATCTTCGGATGCTGCAGTTACCTGATGATGAACGTTTTCCTTTTATAATTTGCTGATATTCGCGTTACTTGCATATACTGTGGCCATACCAGCGCAAAAGTAGGTCTTTAGTTTATTATGTTATTGCTATAATAATTACACTCAGTGGAAATTTAACCGTAGTTGTAGATTTAGCATTACATTTTAAAAAAATTTAAAAACGAATGTACAATTGAATAATTAGTTACTGGTGCATTTCTTACGCATATCAAGCACAATATATGATTTTTATTAACTTCATTCGTCTTTTGTTCTTTATTAATTTCTTAATTTTCCATCATTCGAAATAATATAACTCATGTTAAAATATTTAATGTATTAATGTTTTGTTTAAGATTATTTGATTCGGTTTTATACGTCTTATCGTACATGCACTTGTAAGAAATTTTCTCCTTCCTTACCGGGTGCCTTCGTGGTATAACTGTAAATACGTCCGGCTAGAGTCGGAAGGTCTGGAGCCTGGCGAGGGCATTGCTGATTTTTCTCGTTTCATGTTTCGAAATAAACCTAGTGATTCTTCTTTCTGTCTCACTAAAGTTAAACACACTTCGGCATAATATAAAAAAATAAACTCTATGGACTCAAAATCTCAAAAGAAAGTAGCAAATGCCTAGCTATTTTTTAAAATGTATACTAATAAAATTAAAGAAATATATTCAAGTATATTTTTAAATCTTAAATGATTACTTCACAACAACTATATCTATTAAAAAGTTTTGCATGTTAATACAAACAAAATAAAGAACCACAACTTATTTCAATATAAACTTCGCACCGATTTCGGATGCCTAAAGTTAAGGAAAGTTTGCTCAATTTGTGCAATAGTAGAATATCATCGGAAATGAGAAAGGTTACCATGTTGAAAGATTAAATGCCAATATAACTGCTTTGAAAGACATACAAAGATGAAACGTTACATTCGCGTATTTTTTTTTTAAAGTTATGTCTTAATGGCACAGAAAAAGATTTTGTAACGTTAGGGCTCGTTTCTTTAGAACCCGAAATACTGAAACTTCTAAATTAATAGTAAAAAGAACCGAAATTTAAATATTTCGTAGGGAACTGAAATGTTTCTTTCGCATCGAATGTTGAACATTCCATGCTTTTTCATAGCGAAGCGAATGAAGGTGAAAATATTGATGCTAACTGCAACCGTTTGAAAAAGCAAACAAATTTGCATAATTTTGCTTCATATGGGAAACAGAAATGCGTTGCTTTATATAATACCAAGAAGTGTAGTGCTTAGATCACGGCACTTAGCACTCTTTACTGTAAATTGAGAGGAAAAAGGTTTTTCACTTATAAGTAACAGCTTCCGAAATATATGAAAAAATCCACATTTCTTTTCTGAGAAAGATTTTCAAGGGGCCGTTGATTCTAGTTCCGGGGATCGATAGTTGAAAGTGAAACTCAGCTATTTTTTGCTTGATAGTGAGTCCGAGATATGATATACATATCTCGGACTCACTATCAAAGAGTCTCTAGTTAACTATACAAAGAGTCTCTAGTTAACTAACGGTAAGCCAAAAACCAAATGCAGAAAACTTCATAAATTAACGTTTTCTGTTTCATTATTGTACATCAAAATAATATTTATGTACTACTGGCTATTACATCGTATATAAAGAATATCTTCCGCTCCCGTTCGCTTCTGCAATACTGGAAGCTTCTATTTTATAAAAACTGGAAAAATTAAAAATATGGAATATATAAGCGCAGGGAAATTTAAAGGCAATTAAACAATGAATGTCTTTTAAAAACAGCAACTCAAACTGTTTATTTAAGTTTTGATCGAAAAATATGTATTTCGTTTTCCTTCTTATAAAAATCCCGAAATTAATGATTTATATATTTTCGTTTTAACTTTAATTTCCATCTTTTGCCCATACAATAAAACATAATGACACCATTCAATAAACTACATTGCTTACACTCAAAGGTATTACTACTTTTAAAAAGTGCCTGTAGTCATTGGTTTATACTTAATATCTCAGTATTATTAAGAATACAAGTTGTTTTAATGTCAATACAACTACACTGACATTCAAAATTATTTTTATAGGCGTGAAAACAATTATATTTAGTGAACTAAACAATCTGAAATTTTTTTTTTCATGAACAAGCGTAGGACGAACCTAATTTTCAAAATCCAATAATCTAATGTGATCTATTTGTTTCTGAAATACTTATGATAGTATAACGTCATCCAAAGGAGTGGCAGGCACAGGTACTGGCTGAAGTGAGTGACACACCAGAATTTCAGCAGTGGTCGTACATATATGGCCCCGCCGAGGTAACTGTGCAGTTCTGCCCCAATTTTGAGGGAAAACACCCTCAGGGGCGGCGATCAGAGGGTTTCTCAGCTCGTTTCCCCTACCATCAACCTCTCAAGAAGACTTTCGGATCACTGTGCATTTTGAGTGCCTCCTTAATGAATAGACACTATACGCTTACACGCATCTATGCCTTCTCCGGGATTCAAATCCGGAGGCATCGATACGGCAGTCAGCGTCGTTAAACACTATGCCATCTGGACGGCCCAAAAGAGTGGGTAGCGCTTTGCATTAATACATTTTCACACGAGCTTCTGCAATTATAGACTGAATTTTAGTTTATTTCGTCGAAACAGTTTTTGTGGCGCCAAAAGGGGATTTGAAGAATTACAGAGTAAACTACAGGGTGATCCAAAACACTTTTACAATTCCTCGAAATCAGGTTACCAACCGAAAAGCATTGTCTTGTTAGGCTAACAAAGAGGTTGGTCTCTTCCAATCGCTTTAACAACTCTCCCGCAAGAATGCTTTGAGAAGTAAGCTCAGTCACACATATTTGTTCTACTTGAGGAAAACTCATCTCTATCTTCACAAAACAAACAGTTTTTAAAGTAACAGCATAAACTGCAAATGAAATTTCAAGTTACATACTGTTTGTAAAATTACAGGCGTATCATACATTAAAACAATTTGCCATTAATATATATTCTGGAATTTCTACAGTTTTTGAAAGTTTGATTTCCCCTACTTTTGGATCATCTAGTTGTATCTGCAAAGTATTCAGAAAATGTTTTAATCTCTTAAATTAAGCAAAGTTTGCTGAATTTGCAATAGCAGGATATTATCAGAAATGGAAAAGATTAGCATGATAAAAGATGAAATATCAAATTAACTGTTTAGAAAGACATACAAAGATGAAATGTTACATGTACTCTGTTTTCTGAAGAATCTTCGAGGAGGACAGTTGTAGGTCATTTAGAAGCAGAGCAGAAAATTAAGGAAGAAGCAAGATGGCTGAGCGTTTCAAGATAGCCAATTTGTACCTTCTGGAAACAATTTAAAGACTCTTCAACCAAGCAAAGCTCTTGCTGGGAAGCCGGTGCAAGTTCGAAGAAGAAAAGCAGCTACTTATCAAAATTTGTGCTGTAACTGCCGGTCGCAGCAGGAACTTCTAGACAGAGCTGGACTTCCACAGTTGAGAGTTTTCAGCTGGCCTTAGATCTTTTCATCGTGGCAAACTACTTAGAGAAAGTTCGATGAAAAAAAAAAGTCAAGAAAGGTTTGCTTTATGTTTTAATTGCTTCATATCCCTCACACACCAAAAATAGGGGGTTGCTTAATGCTGTTACAGAGAACATTAGAGTCTAAAACAATGGATCTTTTTTCTCTTCAGTGTTGATTAGAGGTTTGGTTTGCGTATGATTCTTACTACATTTATATCTGGAGGGGGCCAGGAATGTAAAATATTCTCACCAAAATTAAGGAATATGACCGTTAACAATGAGTAGATGTGATAGTATGGGAAGACATTATAATGAATGGAAATATTAATCCGGGATGAAATCTTACAATCCGATCGGGACAAGATCAGATTGAAAGATTGAAATCTTTCGGAATTTCAACAAGATTCTTACGATCGAGATTTCGACAAGATGATGAGATGAAATCTTACAATCCTAGGTAAGGCCTTTTTAAAAGTGATCTGACTTCCTTTTTAATGGACGACAAAAAAGCAAGTCCTCGTCAACGAAAGCTAGTTGGCGAATCTTTTGAAACTGAGGACACATGCAAATAAATTAGAAAACCAAATCTCTAATTTGAAACTGCTAGATCACTTATGAGAAACCTTTGAAACAGTTATTGTACTGCCAGGATCTTGCTGCCTTGAAGATTATAGTGTTAGAGGAAGTAGAGTTTACTTTCTTAAAATCTAACAAACACCTTATCGAAAGCATGAAAATATTCAGAGTTGTTGTTATAGGTTTCCTTGTTCGTACAAGTACAAGTATATTGAAAATAAATGTTTTAAAGGACTTAAAAATTTACTATGAAATTCTGTTTTATTCTGAAAATCTCTTAATGGAGGAATTACTAACCAAAAACAAATATTGTGTTGGGATTTTAGTCTGCTATTTAATTACCTCCCGTCTTACAAATTATCATTCTCATTTTACATATGATTAATGTTGTAGAGGCAATAAATATTTATTCAGTATCTTATTTTCTTTTCCCATGTTAATAATAATATTATTTACCCTGTTATTCAAATACGCTATGCAGTGTCATTTGGCATTTGGAATATCCTTTATATTTAATAATCCTTACGGATTAAGCATGGATATAGGAAGTTCACCTTTTTCGTTTTTACATGCAAGCAGCATGATAAGGCTATGGTATAATAAGTGACATTTCTTGAAATAATATTAAGAAAAGCAGTAAAATGTAATTTTCTTTATCACGACTATTTAGTTTCAAGTGAGGTAAGATTCTGAAGTAATATAATAAATTGTAGCTACAGCTATAAGAGTCAGAGGAAAGCTTAATGCATTAATTAACATTTCACCGTTCATAATTTGTTTTATTAAACACCGATCATAATATTTCTTATCAAGTAGAATTTCATGTATTAGAACCCTCATTAATTATAATTGAAATATTAATAAATAACTAGTTCTTAAGTGTAAAATGTCAGTTCATTTTCCTTTATTCAAATTAAAAGGACTGGCGTTCCTTTATTTACCAGCACTATAGTCTTAACATTTAATATCAAAATAGATTTCTTCAATGTGTTTTCTAAATGAATCCTCTTACTTACTATTAACTAAGAATTTCTTAATGTACACTTTACAAGAAACAAATATTTATTAAATATCTGAAGTGTTTTTTTTATGTTTGAAGATCTTAGTTTTATTACAGTTAACCAGTTAAAATTTTAGTTTATGATTCTATGAGTTTTTCACTTTTGAGACACTCTTATTCTTGCTATATTCTACAAATGTACTCCGTGTGAATGAAAAAGCAGCAACGCGTTTGGAAGTGGTAACAGCTAGTAAGCTCGTTGCTGCGTAACTATTTATTTAGGAAAGGTGCTTCAAGAGCCTCGTTGATTAAGATTTAATGTGAAGTTAAAAATTAGTTACACTTATTTTTTTTTAACTGTTTATTGTACAATTTTAGTTACACTTACGTTTTTAGCTGTTTATTGTAAAATTTTAGTTACACTTACTTTTTTTGCTTATTGTACAATTTTAATTAAATTTAAGTTAATATCTTACGAACATAATATCCTTAGATACTGATAGTCTAGCCAGAAATAATTCTACAATTATGATTTCGAATCTCTTTATGTTTAGTAGCGCCTAGGATCGTTTGATTAGAACTCGTACTCTATATAACAGTAATAACATATCTGAAGATGAACTATTGTAACTTATAGCGATGATTAATGACTTCTAACTTTAAGATAATACTATTCGTTGTCCCTGTCCTGCACCTCAGACAAAGAAATTTTGCATTATAGTCTTATAATGAATTATACGGAACTCTTAAATTTCTGAATGCGTTTCTAGAGGTAAAGGAAGAAGACATTATTTGTCACTCGAAATGAGTGAAATCCCTTCATTTGAAATGAAAGTCAAACTAAAGTTGAAATTTTCTGCTTATCTATTTTTAAATTTGTTGTCGAGTTTCCATTTATGCGCTAAAATGAATTTTAAACATTTTGGATGTGTATTCGTCAGGATATCAATAACATTGCACTATATTAAAATTGTATTTAGGCATGTAAACAAAATATACATTTTTCAATAATAAAGCTTAATGTTTGATAAAGAAGACTAATAATATACACTGCCGGTCAAAACTAAAGGATGCTTATGACAGAAAAAACTTTTACTTACCGGAAAAAATATTAAAAAGATTTAATATAAAAGCATTATTTAATATAAACTGCCATGCTTGTGAGTTGATTAATCTCAAAATATTTAATTTATAGTCAAAATTAAGGAAATTAAAAAATGATGGAAAAATGATCTTCCCTGTTTTGCAAAAGATTTTTTCTCTAATATGGTGTGTTTTTACTTATACTCAACCTCAGGTCTTGATTTCGTAGAATTTACCAAACTGTCGATCAGATCTTGTCCAACTGACTGCACGCCACTCTTCTAAAAATGCCAACTTCTCAGATTCTGGAGTGTCCGGGCAGGCATTTGGAGCATTGTAATTCAGTAACCTGAGGCATCCTATTCTTGCTGAATCGAGTTCAAATCTAGTGATTAAGCTGACCAGTCAATTCGAGAGATGTAATCTGTTTTTAATTATTCTGACGACAGAGAGTTTGCCAGTAGCACTGACGTCCATTAGGCAAAATAAGAGCGAGAAAAAGCACCCCTAAGCAGGCTTACATGAAGTTCCAATATTTTTTCCATATATATGGGACCAGTTACTAAACGTCATCACAGGTATGCAGCTCGGTGCAGGCATTTTTAAATGATTCCATCCGAAACCATGAAACTGCTTCCATGTAAACGGTATAAAGAATTTTCTCCTTCCTCACTGCATGTCTTCATGGTACAATTGGTACCACATCTGGCTGGCAGTCGGATGATCCAGAGTTCGAATCCCGGCAAGGGCATTGCCTACTCTAAAAAAAGAAGTAGCTAGAATAGTGCTGCCGTAGTACAATCTGGTAGGCAACAATTCGTCACCACATAGATTTGTCGACTAGGTTTCTTCCCTCACCAGTCGTCTTTTAAGTGGGGTAGAATGAATATAATTTTCTTTTTTCACGGCATATCTTCGTTACTTAACTGGTAGCACGCCCGGATGGCAACTCCGTGGAAGGCGTATCCGTTTGTCTCTCGTTCCTTGCTGCAAAAAATGAAACGGCTCTGCAGTGCAATATTTCATAAACAAAGGAAGGCAATTTGCGTGTTTCGCACTTCCTCTTAATAAAAAAGTCTAGAATTTCTGTTCAAGTTACATGTGGACTGATCAGTAAACAGCCCACGGACCATTGCTGTGGCCTCCATTGAACATAACGAGGACACCTCCTTAAAGGGACCCCTTTGGAAGAAGAAGAGAATGGGATGGGACATAAATCATAGCTTTTCTTGCATAAAGCTTAACCTCGTGAAGCCTTCGTGCAGCAGTAGAGAGCTAATTAGAGTTTTTCTGACTAAGACCAACTTTGTTAGAGTTGCTTCACGATTCTTCGAGCCAGAATGACAGAAAACAGTCTTCGAACGACTGTCTGTTAACTGATTCACTGCTGAGAAACTTTTCCCAGTTCTTGAAATGGCAATTTGAGGGATATTCAGATCTTGGGTGAACACTCTTTGTGTTTTCCCCAGTTACCTTACCAATTAACCATCGCTAGGGCTTTTGTTTAAATGACGCTTTGAGTCGTGACTTATGAATACTGATCACTCTCAGAAACCGCACCGGCATTCCGACATGCGTCTATTGAGCAACGCATTATCAGTCACCTAAGTGAGAAATTCATGCGCAAATGTTCAACTTTGCGTTCGATTGCAGATAACTAATGAAAATAATTACACTATTGAACTTAAGTTGAAAACTTTAGGCAGTGAGTATGTTTTTTCAGATCATCATTTAACTTTTACAAGCAATACGCTGGTAAGTATCTATCAACTAATTTACATTAAAATAGATATTATTTCGTCGTAAAAGTTCGAGAACAAGAAACTTACTAATCATAAGCTTAATGTTTACATCCTTTTTTTTTCATATCTTTGAAAAATAAAGTCTAGAAAACGTTACGATACGTGACACATTTAGTTACAGAATAGAAATAATAGCCTAGAGGGAGATTTTATGATCAAAGAGCTTGTAGAGTCATTAGGAGTTTTTTGAAAAAAGAGTCAGGGGAACTGAGCAGTGCCCTCGCCGGAACTCGAACCTCGGACCTCTCGAATACGCGCCGAGTGTGCTGACCATTACACCACAAAGGCATGCTAAGAAGGTGGGAGAAACACCTTATAAGCCGTTTGTAAGCATTATCATTCTTTACATTTGAATATTCATATTACTGCGTAAAACGTTGAAAGAACAGATGTACAAAAATTGGTTGAATACATACGATCAGGAAATTTGGTAATTAATTTGCTAATTCACACATACATGCACAGAATTCCCTTTTTATTAACCAAAAAGGCTAGATTGGAATCGCTTCTTAATATGAATATTTTTCAGCTGTCTGCGAGCAATTGCAAGTTTCAAATTAAACGATCTCTGTATCTGTTAATATAGCATTAATCTATAGTGCCAGTATATTTACAAATTTATCCGTAGTTTAATGCCAGATGTCATGAATGAAAACAAAAACTTGTTTTAAAAATCACTGCCTTGTTGAAAGTTTTGTCTGCAAGTAGTTACTTTTACAATATTGTGGGAATAAAATATTTATAACACGTAATATTGCATGGAACATATTAAGCGAAACTTCTAATTACAACGTTTTAGGCGTAAGATGTATGTAACAACACATAATTTATGATAATAATCAAAGGATACCTGTGATTTTTAGCTAATGTGTAAGATGCGGGTTTTATATTTGTCAAGGTAATTTAGGAAAATTTCCAAGTTTCTATTGATCAAAAAGTGTTTTAAAACTTTCCTCCATTGCTGTTCTTTAGTTTTTGTTCTGTAAATTTCAGTGTAATTTAAAATCTTTTTTTGATCTATTGACCAGAATAGTATTTCGTAAGTATTCCCAGCATAATTATGAGCACACAATACGAGGTGATCGTAATTAAACTTGGTCTATTCAGAGCACTCTATAGCTGTAACTAAAATGCGGATTGATTTGAAAATTTGTAGAGAGGCAATTCAAAGGATGCGCTGAAAGATTCCGAAAAAAATACTTCAAAAAAATTATGCTAGGCGCATTACATGGAAAAACAAACAAGCTACAAATTCCAATACAAGCACCGTTTATTGGTTACAAGCTATTTAGCAATGTAAGCATATTGTTCATTGTCCAGGTCCCCTCATTAAAGTTTAAAATTTGCAGGCAATGAAGAGGGCATTCAACAGCTGACCGCATCTGATAGCCAGTGATCTTTCGCACATGCAACGTTGTACGGTTATTCAGAGCAGCCAAAGTTACAAGATTCCCTTGATCAACTATGCTCCTTCAATTGCTCCGTAACCAAACATCACTTGGATTAAGATCGGGAGAAGGGGCAAGCCAAGGAGTAGGAAATGAACAGCTAATCTTCCTGTCGTCGGTAAAATGTTGCCGCAGAAACTTCTGCACACAGAGTTTATTATGTGGAGGGGTACCACTCTGCATTAAAATGGTAGACGCTAGGCATTGTTATTGCTGAAGCTGAGGTAAGAGGAAACTTCTGAGCATGTCATGCTATTTGAGGGCCGTTAGAGTATGTTACAGGGCCATTATAGTAATTTTATTCGAAGAAGAATGGTCCAAGGGTAAATTGGGATGTGAACCCACATCAGATGGTAACTTTAGGCGAGTGTAATGCAATTATATGGAAGACACGTGGATTTTCTACGGCTTTCCAAGGCCAAATTCGAAAACTCTGAGTGTTCACCATTTCATTGAGATTAAAATTTTTCTTCGTACTCCAGAGAATATTTCACAGCCAAGAGTCACCGACTTTCATTCGGGCAAAAAAAGGTCAGCGCAAAAGTTAGCAGCAGTCAGTGTCGGTAAGCAGTTGCTGGTTGTGGTTAATTTTAAACGGACATTATTTTTCTCAGTATCTTCCACACCGTTCCATACGATACGTCCAATTGTCGTGACACTGCATGTGCACTACTGACATCATGATCATTCGTCAGTTGCTGGTCAGCAACGGCCCTTGCTACCTCTGAAACAACTTCTACATTAATAGGCTTTCGCCCTGTGCAACGTTGAACACACAAAGACGTAGATTTTCTGATTCGGGGATATATCATGTCTGTCGCACCTTGTGGAGACGCTGGTCCACGGCGCAATCATCTGGACTTCGAAATTCATGAAGAATTGGTACAGCATTTCCCTGGTTTTCGTAAAACTCTTTCATGATTAACGCTCGTTTCGGTCTGGTGAAATTGATAGTCATCGTAATTGAATGAATGCTACTCCCTCGATCTCGAAAATTATTAGAAATTATTTATTACATGTCTTTTCAAGTATTTAATTTCTAATTTGTGTGTAATGTAATTTCTTTTGCTGAATCTTTCAGCTTATCGTTTAAATTGTCTAGCTACAAATTTTCTAATCAGTTCACATCTTAGTTACAGCTACAAAGTGCTCTGAATAGGCAGAGTTTAATTATGATCACTTTGTATAATTATTAGGGCAAAGTTAAAGAATTCCTTCCGGAAAATTGTAAGAACTGCTTTTAGTAAGGTGTTTTGAAGCATTGCCATAAGAAATATTTTGCCATATATTTCTGTTTTGGCATAGGTTGCTTTTTAAACTTTGCATCCTAATAATTCTCTAAATTCTTCCACTCTGCTTTATCTGCTGAGCACTTAAGATACGATGTTTCCGTATTTATATAATACGGCTGGTTGTATTTTTTTAACTTTTACTCACCTGTTATGTCATGATTTTTATTTAACGTTGACGTAAAACAAAAAGAGGTCGAATCTAGAGATAGCTTAAAAGATCTTCGGAAGCACGATTTGCTAAAAGAAGACCTTTCCAAAAAGAAAAGAAAGCGAGAAATGGTATGCAAAGGATTTCCTTTTATCCTAATGTAAATGTTTATTTCTCTAAACATACTTTGCCTAAGACACAAAATAAAAGTTTTATGACACAGTTAAAAGAAATGCATTTATATCACTGTCATTATAATTAAATACAATAGAGTTAATAATATCAATTATATTATTAACTAGTACTGCGTTTGTTTCAATGCAAGTGTTCGACCCCTGAAACTATCTTTGCGTAAGGACGTCATATGAAAATTTTCTGACAGTTACATGAAATGTATTTATTTTATCATTATTATAACTAATATAACACAAATAATATAATATACGTTTATAATATATATTATACTACTAACTAATTTAGAGGTACTACTAGATTCATCATTTATACGAACTTGAACATATTTTTCAGGTTTTCCTGGAGTTTTCATGCCAGGTGAGTGTGCTTCTGCGCTTTGATCAGGATTACTTGGAGATTCAACTTTGTTCTTATGTAAGCTTTGTAATTCTCGAACTAACTGATCATCTTCCATTCCTTTTAGTTGCGATTCGTCCTCATCTATATTATTAGAAGGATAATCTCTTTCTCTGGCCATTTGTTTCAATGCTGGTGATGTTACTGGGTATTCAAATGACAACTTCTGGACTTTCAGTTCAGATGCATTTATGGCTGGGGCTGGTGTGGACAAGGTAGCGAAATCTGGATGTAACATTGCATGCCTCCAATTCTGTATAGAACAAACAATTGTTATTCGAATATAATATTTAATTAGAAAATATATAGCTTAATAACATTGCTGTAGGCTCACCAGCGGCCGAGTGGTAAAAGTCGCTGAACACTGGTATTTCGGTTAGGGGTTTGAGTTAAGACAACGGTCTGACTGCATGGGCGTTTACGTGGATTCCTCCATGTGTGGAGTGGATACGAGTCAGTTTCCCTTATAAAGTCCTCCAGGGGCATCCCTCTATTTTCGTATAGTGTAAAAATGGCGGAGCACGTAATAAATGAAAAAAATAATAGTTCTATATCTTAAAATACTACAAGGTGGGGCAGAGCAGTTTGCTTATTTTGAAATTTAATAAAATAAAAAGTAACGCATATACATCTTTAGTTCTTTGAACTGCATCAAGTACAACATGTAAAGTTTATGTTCACACTATTTTAAAAATAATATAAGTCAGATGGCGCCATTATTCTCAACACACTACGTTAATCGAACTCAGAAGTTTCATTCAACTCTTTCCAGCACATCGACGGGTATGTTGGCTGTAACTTGACGAATGTTGCATTTCAAATGAGCTAGTGTGTTAGGACGATCGTTGTAAACAAGTAATTTTAGATAGCGCCATAAAAAATAATCACAGGGAGCTAAATCAGGCGATCGTACTGGACACTGCAAATCGCTTCACAAAGAGATGAGACATCCTGGGAACTGTTGCCGCAAAACAGTAATTGACACATGAGCTGTATGTGCCTTGGCACCGTCTTTCTGGAACCATACATCTCCCACACTCATCTCGTTGAGTTTTGGTAAGAACTCCTCAATCATGTGTACAAAACGATCGTTTTCTTCATAAAACTATGGCCCAATTATTCCAACTCGCGATATTGTACACCAAACAGTTACACGTCCTGAATGTAGGGCACGCTGATGAAGTTATCTAAGGTTATGAGGACTCCAATAGCGCGTGTTATGCTTATTTACCAATTCCAAAAGTGGGAAGTGGGCCTCATCATTGAAGAAAATATCGTCAGGAATTGCAAGAAGCGCTTCACATGGATTTTCTCTAGCAATAAAATTACGTGTATTAAGTTCCTGCACTATAGACAATTTGTAGGGATGAAATATCAGTTCTTCATGAAGGATCTGCCACACAGATCGAGCGGACAACCCAACAGCAGCAGCATGTTTCCGAGCAGAGAACTTAGGAGATCGCAAAACAGAAAGCCTTAACGCGTCTATGTTTTGTGGTGACCTTGCTGTTCGTGGAAGCCCAGGTTTCTTCTTCTTCACATCACCGGTTTTCCTGAAGTTGCTTACCCACGAGACAATCGATTGCCGACTAAGAACATGACCACGGGCGCAGTATTGAAATAGACACGGAATGAACGTTGCGTGGCGATGATTGATCGACCGTTAATAAAGTATGCCTCGAGAGCAAACGCCCGCTCCTCCTTTGACCACTCCATGATGCTAAATGAACCAAACCGGCAAAAAATTTTATGGCCCGGTTTCTCGACTGGGCTTACCCCCACCTTTTTGGAAGCAACCGTTGCTCTAGGGCTCCAAATTTAAATAAGCAAATGCACCATTCGCCAACATACCCGTAGGATGTGCTGGAAAGTGTTAAACGAAACTTCCGACTTCGATTAACGCAGTGTGTTGACAATAATGAAGGTGGTGCCTGATAATATTTTTAAAACAGTGTGAACATAAACGTTACATGTTGTACTTGATGCTGTTCAAAGAATTAAACATGTATATGCATTACCTTTTTCTTTTATTGAATTTCAAAATAAGCTAACTCCTCTGCTCACTCTGTATAATGATACTTTTCTCATTTACTGAACAAATTAGGCTTACAAACTTAATGCGTTTTCCGTTATGCAAAATCAGTCAGCTCATGCTCACATTTTCGACCTTGCTGTAGCCGCTTAAGTAGAAAACGGACGCAAGCCAAACAATCATGTAGGTATGGAATATGTATCTCATCTAGATTAAGAGCATTAAACGAATGTTTGTTTTCTTGTTGATTGCTTAGAAGCTCTGTTTAAGTACGTATAGTAGGCTGATGTACGTGATTAAATGAAAATTATCGCTACTGAGGAATAAATTCATAATGAAGTTATTTATTATTGTTATAAAATATATTAATTAACTGATAATAATGCACAAAAGAGTGTCTGCCTAGAGCTGTTTGTTTAAATTACTACGACAAAGAACTCAAGAGCTGCTGGAGAGCAGGGATGCCTTCGTAGGGGACTTTTAAAATGTGCCGCAATTACATTACGTACGAGAAAATATTCATGTAGCCAGAAAATTCACCAGTATTCGAATTCTGGGTCGAATTACCAATGTTCAGTGATCTTATTCACTCAGCCACTGATAGGCGTTTCTGCTTAGAACGTATGAAATGCATGCTCAGTTTTTAATACCATGCTCTATATTTCTACTGCATATGATATAAAACACCTAGTTTACCAGCAGCCTAGTAAATGCAAATCAGTGGTAGTTTAACGATACAATCTATCTGTGTAGCAGTGGCGTGCGGTCCATATGTGCAGGGTGTGCACTGCACACCCTGGCAAAATTATGAGAGACAATAATTTTCTGCACCTATGTCTACCTATCTTTATATGGTATATAATAAATAATATTTATAATATATTTAAATATTATGTTGATTTGCTTGCGTGTATTCCCGCAGTGAGTGCGGTACTAGGTGCTGCACCACGTAGCGCGTTGAAAAGCAAACGAACATAGGAAGTTTTGATGTGTACGCACTGCATACTAATAGAAAATCTCGCTTTATGTGTATGGGCTACTGGAGAAGCACAGCATACTATACCACTGAGGCAAGTGCAGCTATTTTTCCTGTACTTGGTGTTTTGTATTAGCTGAGAAATATTAGCGCCAGCCTGTCTCTGACAGAGGAGAATGTTGACGAATAGCGCATGCGCACTAGAAGCAGCGCTGAACTATCGTCTGTGAGAAACTGTTTTTTATACTTTTTTTTATTTCCTTTTAGATTTATTGCAGTTTGAATAGAACATGTAGCTTCTTAAAATGATATACATATTTGTGCATGCTGAGTTGTGATTCAGATGTGAGGCTGTAAGAAAGGAACCTAGCGCCAGAGTGTCATTAGGAAATAAATATATTGAATGTAATGTAGAATGCGTTGTTTCTAATATATGTGTGGTATTATTTAACTGTGATTATAGCTATCGACGAGAACTAGATTCAAAACACTTGGCATTCAGAATCATTCGAAGGTACGGTTTATTAGGCGTTGTGTTAGAGCGGGGACTTACGTGCTGAAGCGCTTTCGGTTTTTTAACTGATTAACTGGCCATACGATTTTGCAGACGGTTAATGTTTAAATTTATATATTGTAAGATTTTGTTTTTATGGAAATATAAAAGAAGTATTTCATCAATATAAAGGGAAATGTTTTAGTGTGGTATAGTAATTTCGGTGATGTATTATATTTATAGAAATAATTCGCTGAAAAACAAGTTATTTGTTAGACAAAGAAACGAATTTTAACAGAACAGTCCAAATTTTAACATTCATTGGGTCTTACAGACAGTATATAAGTTATATCTGTAACACCATATCCATGGTTTTGTTTTAAAAAATTGTCAAGATGTTTTTCGCAGCAGAAGATTTCCAAATGTTAAAAACAATTAGTAATCATAATTTAATCCACTGACCGAACAAGAAACAGTTCGTTCTATTGTGCCAGCGTGCAGTGAAATCAGCTGCTAGTGGAATAGACGTTCGGTTTGTCGGCATCAATGAGCATCCTGATGACTTATCCTAATGTCATCAGGCTGATGATGATGAGGCACCACAGCGGCGGGCACCGTGTGGTGCTATGTTTTCTGAAAATATAAGTTTTTCGTAGAAGCCCGAAGCGTTGCTTTTTTGCCGCCGATATGACACCATACAACGCAAGACATGATTTTTGCTTCAGTGCTAGTAGAATTCTCATAAGTTTAGCTGTTTTTATAGTTATACCTCGACTACTCGTAGGTAAATATTTTATTTATTGTATTCTTTAAATTTATATTCATAATAAATAACCCATTTCAGAATGGAGAACTCAGATGTCTCAATAATTAAAGATTTATTGGAAAATCCATTTTCGAGACGAGACGTTACTACAAAAAACGAAATAGTTAAATTAAGTAGACCGATGCCGGATATTATTCTATCGCAAAACGTTAAGATTAAAGGACAACAGTGTGTACGACATTTTCAAAAATCTATGTATGAAAAATTTAAATGGTTAACCGGTTGTAGTGAATTGAATAAGTTGTACTGTTGGCCATGTTTACTTTTTGTTGTAATTGAAAAGGATAAGAATATTTGGACAAAACAAGGCTACAGTGATTTAAATCATGTCCACGAAGCTGCAAAGAAACATGAAAAAACACAGTCTCATATAAATGCCGTAATACTATTAAAAACATTTGGTACCGCCAGGATAGATTTAATGTTAGATCAACAAAAGGCTTCATTGATTGTTCAACACAATGAAAAAGTAACAAGAAATAGAAATATTCTCAAGAGATTAATAGATGTAGTTTGTTACTTAGCAAAACAAGAAGATGCATTTCGTGGACACAATGAGAATATAAATTCCCTTAATCGAGGAAATTATATAGAATTAATAACTTTAATTAGTAAATATGATGACCTTTTAGCAACCCATCTAAGAACTGCAACTGTATTTTCTGGAACCTCTAATAGAATACAAAATGATATTATTGCATCGATAAAAAATATTGTAATTTCAGAAATTAGAAATGAGGTAAAAGAAACGCCATTCGTTGCTATTATGCTGGATGGAACATCTGACATATCTCACAAATCGCAATTATCGGTTGTGCTACGATATGTTAATAATTGTAATGCACCAGTGGAAAGATTTTTGTTTTTTAAAGATGTTAGTGGTGATCGTTCAGCGAAAGCTTTGTGTAATGTTGTGCAAGAAACGATTGTGAGTTGGGGGTGTGAGAATAAACTGATTGCTCAAACGTACGATGGGGCGGCAGTCATGGCAGGAGCGTTGAATGGGACGCAGAAAAAAGTGAAAGACATTTTCCCAGAAGCTCTGTTTGTGCATTGTTGCGCACATGTACTTAATTTAGTTCTGTCGCAATCTGTGTCGTTTATAAAAGATTGTAAATTATTTTTTGCAACAATTTCTGGCATAGTCTCATTTTTTCGGTGTCTACAAAAAGAAATCATGTTTTAAATGGAATTATTAAAAGAAAATTTCCAAAATTAGCTACAACATGTTGGAATTATTCCTCTCGTTTGGTAAATACCATAAAAAGCGAAAGGCAAGGCCTATCTGATTTATTTGAAAATATTATTGCGAATCCAGAAGGCTGGGATAACGATACAATTGATATCGCAAAGAGTTATCACATGTTTTTCGAAGAATTTAACGGTAATTTTCTCCTAAATATTTTTGTCAAAGTGTTTAGCTATACTGATGTTCCATTTGACATTTTACAATTAGTCTCCATTTGACATTTATTTAGATATAGCATATTCTAGTTAAAAAGTAGAGGAAGTAAAAGATGCAATTCAAAATATGCGAACTTCTGTTGCATTTGATGAAGTTTATGAAGAGACTATTTCTGTAGTGTGTCCCCCAAATTTAAAAAAACGTCGTGTAAATTTACAAAACTCAAGTGTAGGCCAAGATCAACATTTTAAAAATTTATATTATGAAATAATGGACACTATTTATTGTCAATTAGATGTCCGTTTTAAAAAATTAAATTCTCTCAAATTTTTTAACTATTGAATTTCAGTTTTTTTAAGAAATATCAAACTAAATTTCCGGGTGAATGCCTTAATTCGTTAAAGAATGCTTATGCAAAACATTTCGATTTTGTAAAGCTAACCAATGAATTATGCGTTCTTTATCGTAGTGAGCCATACCACAAAATGAATTTATCGAAACTTATTCAGCATATAATGCTGAATGATTTGACAGATGCCCTAAGCGAAGTAAATAAATTGGCACATTTAATTTGTACAATTCCATTTTCAACTGCTTCGGTGGAGAGATCATTTTCAGCATTGAAAAGAGTAAAAAATTATGCACGCAATACAATGAGCCAGGATAGATTAAGCAATTTATCTCTAATAACAATAAAAAAAGAAATGTTACACTTATTACAGTCAGAACCAGAGTTTTATGATCATGTAATTGATGATTTTGTTAGTAATACAGATAGACGTATGGATTTTGTGTACAAATGAATAATAAAAAGTTAAAGAAGTGTTTAATGTACATTTTTGTGGTTTTATTATTATTATTGTAATTGTACTCTGCACACCCTGGATGAAAACCTACCGCACGCCACTGCTGTGTAGGTATTTTCATGTATTTTGCCATGTGCAACTTAGATATAAATCAGTTTTTCTTGGAAAATGCTCATGAATCCTTTTGTTCCAAATCAGTTTCTCTTGGAAAATGCTCATGAATCCTTTTATTCCAGATTTGTTTTTCTGTAACTGAGTACTTCCTTCCTTGTTAAAGACTTCCATGCAGACCGATCATTTAGCGTTGGCTCACATGTGGCAAATAGGAAAACACTGTTTGTATGAGATCAAATCACAAAGTTACATCATAAAGTGATATATTGACCTTCTCTTTCTATAGGGTATAAATAGGGTGCTATAGGTTCTCGTCGCTGTAGGGTATAAATACTACCGTTGCATCCGCTGCTTTCCACTTTTAGAGATTTGTTTGCTCCTGATGAAGAAGGACCTGTACCGCACTGCTCTCGAAATCGATTGAGTTCTTGACTACATTTACGTTCAAATTTAAGTAAGCATATAATTTAAGCTTTACTAAAGAAAATTACCCTTTGCGTCTAGGTCATTTCACTGGGAATCGAGTCGGCTAGATCAAAAGTTTTATCCTCTTGATCACCGATGAGCTGATCAGAATGCTAACATGAAATCACTGCAATTAGCCCGTCAACGACAGTGGAGATAAAAGAAACGAAAAGTCTGAATTTTATGCAAAGTATATGCTTGGGAAGACAATTGCAACTCAGCTTTCCCCTCAAAGAACCGTCCTGGACCTGAAAACAGCGTTGTTATAGGAGCAGGACCAACTGCCACAGGGACTCGTAAACTGCCTCATTTCCAGTATGAAATTGCGTATAAGATCTGTATGACTCTTAGAGCAGCCTATACCTCTATTGCATCCTTTTGTTCGATCTTGCAACTTTTGTCACAGACCTTCCTGCGCCGATAAACCTTATGCACGGTCTTGCTTGTCTACCATGACTGCTGTTCGGTATAAATTTTGTACTACATAATATTTATTTGCCTATATCAGATTTCATTTTAATGTCAAACAATTCTGGAGATAATCGACTAAATGTGAAAATTCTCTAAATTTTGAATGCCGGTGTAAAAGCGCATATGAGCACATCATTCGCTGTAACTCAATAATATGTAAGCACATAATTCTTAAACTATTTATTAAGAAATTACATGTTTGACAAATCAAAATGCATACTTTTACTTCCTTTTACTAAAGTTATTTTTGCGGATCTTGTTAATTATAATGGAATATTGAATTTATGTTCATTGTAACGTAGTAATAAGTAATGATAAGTCCAATGCTGTCCTCTGGTTTTATCAAAATTGTATCTAATTTTTAAACAGCATTTTGAAACATTATAAATAGATGCCGGTCAAACGGGAAAGTGGTTAGTAACTCTGGCTTCCGTACCGAAGGGCCCGAGTTCGAAACCAAGAGAAGGCATGTATGTACTAAATTTTCTGTCCCTTCACAGGAAGTAACGGTGACCGCCTGTTAGGTGCCTCTAATAAAATGACCACCATTTCTGGCCTTAGTAGTTCATTTTTAATTATTATTATTTCCAACGGCGGGCACTAGCCGTTATAGGCGTTGGCCACTTCTAACGCTAGAAGCGGTGGTCGCTTTATTATGGAGGCAACTAATAGGTGGGTCATCATTGCCTCCTATGAACAGACAAACAATTTACATTCAGGATTCGAACTCGCGTCCTTCGGTACGGCAGTGAAAGTCACTAATCATTTTCTCGTCTAGGCGAAAGCCTAAAATGGTTAATGGCCGCCATTAAAAAAAATTACAGGTTTAAAACTTTATGCTGTACTGTTTACAATTTTCGGCTTGCAGCTGCTCTCATAATTTTTTTTTGCGATTAAATTTATATTGCATTATCGTTGCTTCAAAAACTTGTAATATGAATATTCTTTAAATATGAATACTAGGAACTAAGAAACAGATATTGACAGTCTACTCACCTTACGAAGATGATTATTAACAAAGTCATTATAATCATTATAAGTTTCTGCATCGTAGAGGGACTCGGTTTGTTCGAGCGCTCTCTCCAGAGATTTCAGTCGATAGAGGAAAGTTTGAAGCCATACTCGTTCCTTAAAAATCTTGACTCTATTCAACATATTTTCTGCTTCTTGGAGAAGATCTGAAGTTTTACGTTTGAATAAAGCGGGATATCCTTGATCTAGTAGGTAGCCATTAGTAAATGGAACCTGCCTTTTCCTAGAGGGGTCCTCAGGTTGTCTATTGTCCATGGCCTAAAGTTCAGAGAAAAAAAAGAAAAGAAAATAACGAAATGAGAAATACGCCAAATGAATAAATTAATCTGCTAATTCCCTTCAAGCTGTCTGAAGTGCATAAGATCAAATTTGTTTTTTATAATCCAAATGATGAAGCTATGGGCACTTTTATGTGGCACAAATAGGTCTTCGAAGAACTGTGGCGTAATATTGCTCCTGCTTCATTGATGAAGTTGATTTTTGGAGATATATGTCTGTATTACTTGCGTATATATAAATTCAGGACATAAAAATGGGGTGTTGATAATGGAAAAAACAAAATGTTTATTTATAAACTTATCCAAAAGTTTAATTATTTATAAACTCGTATAATTATATTACTCATTGCTTGATAATTTGCGTAATGCTGCATTGGAGTATAGATCTTTAAAAATCGGGTCGTACTGAAGGAAGGATTTAAGAAATTAGGGTTGGATGAAACTGTGATAGAATAACATTTTGCATTTGTAACCCTACATCAAATTTTAACCTTTAATAAATTTTTATTAGAACACTGTATGGTAACCTTTAGTCGTTTAAATTCCATGTCTTTGTGTTATTTATTAAAAGTGGTATAAAATTTCTTCCAATGTAATTTATTGTGGATGAAATTATATTGTGAAGCTCATTATAATATTTATGTGTTAACTATCTAAGCGTTAGTGGAAGTTCTTCCAGGCAAAATTATTGTGGATGAAATTATTATGCAACTCATTATAATATCTACGCGTTAAATATAATAGAACTTGGATTATCCAACAGTCTGGGAACTTCTGTCTTGAAGGTTAAGACAACAGACAAATAAGAAGCTCCTTTCACCATCACCACTACCAATCCAAACTGGTTGTGTAATTTAATTGCATAATAGCTCCTTAGCTTGCTTATTATTACGGTATGTAGAAATTTTTATTAATTTTATATTAACATTTATTAATTTATTTTATTAAGCTCGAAATAGTCTCTAGCCAAAGACTAATAAATATCAAATATCTTTTTATTGTTCTACAGCGCTTTAATTTTCCATTTAGTTCATTATTTTCCTAGACTGCTTTTATTTTTAGCTCAATTTAAAATAAAACGTAATACTGCGTTTATTGTCCCTTGCAATAACTAAAAAGTATGTACAAACCCTGTATCCAAAGGTAATGTTTTATTGTTTCAAGGTGAGGTGCGATTAAAGTAAGAATACATAACATAAACTGGTGTCAGAATACATAAACATAAACTGGTGTCTGAATATTTAGTATTAAACACATGAATGTGTAGGGGTAGGTTAACTGTCATTCCGACTCTAAATTGCATTCTTCTTGATTAACCGAAAGAAAGGTGAAAGTAAATTTTGTACGCAGTGCTCTACTCTGCCTATGCCATTAAACGCAGCCATTTTTCTTCGCTTTAATACACCTTGCTACTTTTTGAATTTAATCTACCCATTGGATTCTCTTAGTCACTAGTGGATAATAGAAACTACCGGCTAAAATTTTCTGTTGCAACTGTTCCAGTGATATTAGTAGTTATAAAAAAGAATAGGAACTTGGAATAAGAAACTGGAACGTCTTAGTTTTTTTTTTTTGGTTTCTCTCTATTCTTTACTTCTTTATTACTATTTTATTGTTTAATCGTTTTTTGTTTTATTATCTTATATTTTTCCTCCTCTCCCCAAAATGCTAAATGTCGAAATACGCTAAACGCCCAAAGCAGCATAAAAGTCACGGTAATTAATGTAAGAGTCCAACGAAACACGAACTTGTGCACCGTGCATAACATAACTATGTGTAATCTGCAATGCTTCAAGTTATGTCACTGTAAATAATACAGGGTGTTTCGAAATTCATGGACAAAAATTTAAGGGGTAATAAAGATGCCTTCACGAGTAAAAGTGCATTCATCCGTGAATAACACATGTGCACTGAAATCAGGCTGCGCTGCTTGCTGTTGCAAAAACAAACATGCAAACTAGACAAGTGGCGGATAATCTGCAGGTATCAAGGTTTGCTCTTTTTGTATGTGGTAGGGGTGTAATCCTTCGTCTCGTTATACTCGCCAAACAATTGAGTGGAGCACATTTATGGCACGGGAAACCTTTCGCATGCTAATATCCGGACTATCTTCCACTCTTTGCAGAATGCCCTCTACAACTTGTGGCGTCCGCACACTCCTGCCACGCACTGTATTATGCATGTTGGTGACAAAGGATCCAGTTTCTCGCACAGGCACCGATGCAATCGCTCGAACATTTTTCGGTCTGGCACCGTGTCTTCTTAGGAAACGCTGCCTGTACAGTCTTTCGGCTTTCAGAGCATTTCCATTCGTAAGACTATGCATAAAATGCCTGCCCGCCTTTTCCTGATTACTGTACGTCGGCATGCCGTCTGAAATCCACTCTAGAAATGAAGATGTGTAAGAAAACTCGCGCTTTATGCTTTACATTACATCGCCGTCTAGCGGTTCACCGCTTACTCTCCACCCATGTATTGTATGGCGAAAATTGCTTTTTTAGATATTTACTATCAGCCTTTAAATTTCTTGCCCACGAGTTTCGAAATACCCCGTATAAGAGCCTAACGGAGCACGAACTTGTTCACCATGTAATATTTTATGTAACATAACAGTGCGTAACCTGTAATACTCGAAGTTGTTTCAGTAAACAGTTGTTTTTCAAGAATTCCTCTGAACATTTACTTCGAGATGAGTGAACAGATGCAGGTGAACATGGATGTTCAAAGGTATTACAATCAAAATCATGATGCTCTTGTCTCCATGAATTCGCTGAATCTAGTTTTTTTCTCTGGGCCATGACGTTACACAAGACAGGTTACAAGGAACTTAGATTCACCTGAGAATAGAAATTACCTCTATTTCTACCACCCTGCAACTTTGAAAATTATCTGAGCTTAAAAACGATTTTCAGAGCGTGATTTCATTTAGCAGTTTTTGGTTCGAAAGCTAACTGCTCATTTCTACTAATTTCACAATCATTCGGTGCTGACAGATTACACGCGCCTGTAGCAACTGATAAAATATTTTGGGAAAACTTAAATGCAATATAAATAACTTTTGCAATTGACAACCACCTGGATTTCACTGCTGCAACTGCTATTTATCTCCATGAAGATCAGCTTATTTTAAAGTGTTTATGCAGACGGAAGATATTTTTATATTTGAAGGACTGTAACTAACTTCTACGGCTGTAATGATCAAGTTAATCTGGCTGTTGCAAGTGGTCGGATAAATAAAACATAAATAGGCGATCTCTTTGTACTATACTCATGCTTTTCACAAGTAGCGGTTGATATTCTTCTTCTACAGAATAGTCAGTTGTGAGCTCATGTTCTGTTGTGTTCATTCTTTGACGTGCGGAAAGACCGAAAATGATTTGTAAAGTGCTGTAATGTAGGAAGGCCTAGATTGTTTAGCTATAAACCTTCGCTCTAAAATCAATTCCACAACGCGTGGGAGACACTACAATAAAAAGTTAGTACTTTATTGTCTCAATATGTAACGAATCCATCTGCATCCATCTATCTGCTTTATGTATTTTAGCAAGCCCGTTAAAGGCTTTTGTTAACAGTACCTTTGGAATAATGTGGTTGAAGATAGTGTAATTAAAGCTTTAGAAAAGGACACATTTACAAGGATGCAGTATACAGAGATATTTCCTTCTTTGAGCTCAAGTATCTCATTTAGAAACTTATGTATGTTTTCCTTTCAAGCGAGTTTTTAATCTGTCTAAAATCTGTATTTAAAATGTTAAATATTTTTAATACTGTACACAAACTTTTTTTTAATGCTTGTAAGGAAATTTATGGTTAACGGTCATTTTTAAGCCTCAAGGTACACGCATTTCTCGTAAAGAAGTAACCTATTGCAAGTACTAAATTCGTAAATTGGGCAAGTGCTACGCATTGTAGTACATAGTGATAATAAGACAGCATAATGACATTAAAAAAGAAGCATAAAGGTAATAAACGAGTGGAACAGTTTCGCATAACAGTATGATGACGCAAACCTCTGTTCTTCTAAGAAAAGAATTCTTAAGGAATGAAACGATGAATAACGGTAAATGCTTCTTCCTGAAAACAGAATTTTTAATAAGATAAGATACACTTTTATACTTTAATGCAAATCACATTAGTTTTCTGAAAAAAAAAAAAGAAAACTGAGTATGCTCTTTGCATTTCTGCGCTTATATTTTAATATTTTCCAAACGAAAAATCTTACTTTTCTTCTGTTGTGTTGCCAAGGAGATATCTTATTTTAAGCATCCTGAAATTGTAATGCACACCACCTTTTAGATTTTCACAGCACGCATAAAACGTTTGTTTTTATAATTTTCGCCTGTTATGAGCAGAAATTATGCCATTGTTAATGACCAGTTGCGTGACCAAGAATTCCTTCCCTTCAAATCGACACCTGAGTAATTCGGTAGGTGTGTCTACGCTTAGTATTATTATTATATTTTTGTTTCTAAGCTTCAAAGTTTTCGGTTTTCAGCTTATTTTTGAGTTACAATTATTTGTGGATCATTATTTCAACTACTGTATATGATTCTTGTGCATGCTTATGTAATAGGCCATTATGAGATTGTACCTATCTAAGAAAATGAAATCTTGAACTTTAAACCGACAAATAAACGTAGGAATTTCGTGTTTGTTTACTTCAAGAGCAAAGCTGGAAATCGTGACCTAAGAATTCAACTGAAGACAAAATCTTTACGAATGACTCTATATTCCTCTGCCACTTATGGCGTCATTATGCGTGAAATATTCATTTTTCACGCAGAATGATCTGATTCAATGCGTATCTAAAATTCTTTTGAATGCTGTTAGATAGAAAGAAAATTATTTTGTGCCTTTTATTTTACTGTTCAATGACATAATAATTATTGCTAAATCTCAGCTGTCTATCCATTTAAAATATATCGCAACATAAGGACGAAGAAAATCATTTTATTGACGATGATAAATATCATCGAGATTTCGTTGTTTTTTAGTTGCAAATGCGGATAGCTGAATTAAAACGTCATGATATCATATTATTGATATGTAGGGTTTCTCTTATTTTGCATAACAAATTTATTTTAAATTTGATACCTTTCCTGAACTCCTGAACTTCCCCTCGCAGTTTCTCCCCAGGATGTAAATTTAAAGTTAAGTGAAGTGAATACCTAAACGGGTGAATCTCTGAGTTTATTCAAAGCGTGTTTTCGCTAGCCAGCGCACGTTTTGTTGCTATCTCGCTGTTATGTTGCTAAGCCTCTTGGCCATTTCGAATTATTGTCACGTTTTTTAGGTTTTTGTGGGTCAACCTGTTAGGTAACATGCTAATCTAGCACTATTCTATTTTAGATTTGAATTGATTTATATTCTACGTTTAAGGTTCACCGCTAGTTGACGGTGTTTTTGTAAAGCACGAAGATTGTGCCTTTCTCTTCGCATTCTGAAATAATAAAGGGTTATTTTTTATCCTTCTTCTGTGCTGGTAATTTATTCATGCCTACGTGAGAATTCGCCAGGTTCATTGTAGGATCTAAGTTAGTTTATGTGGAATAATAGAGACAGATCTTACAAATATTGCAGAAGAATTTGATTTGAAAATAATAGTTGATGAAGCGTATGATGGCATTGTGATTATGGGATGATATACAGTGGTGTAGAATATTATTATGGATAATGGACATCACTGTTTTGAATGAATGCCTACACGCTTAGGCACCGACTCATATTTTGTTGTCCATAGCGAAGTTTTCCGTAACGCGTTATTACTTGAAAGTTTCATTCATAAACCTTCAGAAGCAATACAGGCGTCCTGAATATTGAAATTTCATCCTCTGATGATTGTTTTCTAGTCTCTCATCGTTTATGAATTGCAGCTGAAACCCGCTTTGACGAACTTCAAAGGATGGAAGTTTGTTTTTGGTTCGCTATATCCGTTTCGATAAGAAAATTGATTATCTCTCAAAATTACGTAAAAATTTAATGGTGCATAAAGGGAAAAAATGATTGACATTGTCACGTCTACCAAAAGAAATGAGTAATAAATGTAATTAAAATTCATATGAAAATTCAATTGAACTGTAGAGATATTAGGGGTTTTGATGCTGAAACGTGAAAAATGAGCAGTGCCTCGCCGGGATTCGAACTCCGGGCCTCACGAATACGAGTCAAGTGTGCTTTCAATTATACCGCGAAGGCATGCGGAAAAGGAGAGAGAAAATACCTCATAGCACTTATTGTTACGAGCAGTTATTAAATTTACTTTTCGTTATTTTTGAGTCCCTCCAAAGTTCTGACAAATTCATTGGCCTTTCCATTTGTCCAGATATTAGAAAATTGAGGCTTACTTGAGCGGCGATTCATTTCAGCAATGCTTCTTCATCATCCCTGTTCGTCCACCTATCTAAACTTTCTGATTGTATCCAAATTTCATTCATGAACAGAAATTATAGTTTCGATTTATTGATATAGTACCTACTGTAGATATATATGGTAATTCAGTAACCTTTATAAATTATATCTTTTGTCCCGCAAAAGATCTAAAGAACGTAAAACCCCTCTTTGGAGAATAGAACTTGCACAGCATTGATTTTCAAACAAAACAAAACATTTCATTCCCTAAAAGAAGAATCAACTGCAAAGTCGCAGGCTCATAAGATTCACTACTTCCTCTTCCTCCGAAAAGCGGAAGTTTCATCATAGCATTGATGCTCATGTACGCCATATGGTGTCCTAAAATATGCTTATGGTATCTTCGTTCTCCTTCCTTCGTGCAAGAACGAGAGGACAAAAACATTCCAAAACAAAGTGTAAGTTTTCCATTACTATAGGAAAAACAAATCAGTTTTTGAATTATCCTTGGAGCGTCCAGATTAATTTGATATCAGTAAGATAAATGCCTCCATTTAATAAATATATAATCTTTTGCAGTCTAAAACCAAGTAAACAAGAGAAATTCTGCACTGCGCTCGCCAGGATTCGTACTCCGAATCTGCCGATTGCCAGTGAGACGTGCTTCCAATTGCACCCCGAATTCACTCAGTAACGGGAGAAAAAATACTTCACATTCTCACCCACTTAAAGGAGGACTAAGAAGGTGCGACCGAATCGACAAATCGTGATGGGGACGAATTATCTCCTAGCATAATTTAGTTCGGGCGCCACTTGTAAAGTGTATTTTGATTTTTTAGATCCTGGAAACATGTGAAAACATGAAATGCTCAGACTCGAAATCCGAACCTCCCGATCGCCTGCCGGACGTGCTTTCAATACATCACGATGGCACGCGGTAAAAAGGAAGAAAATACTATCTTTCAAGCTTCATTTCCACAAATCTTTGCAACTTTTAATACTGCCGCATTAGACGGTCACACATTACTATTTAACACATTTCAAACTAGGCCGTAATTCATCACTATATCATATAGCACATTGGTGATGCCACAAGCAAATTTTCTCAACTCTGCTAAATGAACACCAAACAAACCTCATAAAAATAATTTAAACCTTGTTGAGTATTTTATTTTGAAAACGAAAGAAATGTTATCTAGTTAGTGATAAGGTGCTGAAAAACTTCGATACAGTTGTGACTTTAGAATTGATGATGCAGTTTGATCATGATCATCTCTACTGTTCCTCTACCTCGAAAGATCTGAATAAGCTCATTATCAAAAAGCAGTCCGATACCTAAATCTCTGATTTCAGTAAACTGAAAATGAAATAATAGCCTGAATCTAGAGACAATCCCAAACATGCGTTAATTTTATGCATGAATGCAAGCAAAAAAATCAAAAATAGTAATACGGCGATAAAAATGAAAATAAAACTGTTGTACTATACTCATGCCACACCCTCCATTTTGAGTAATAACGCACAGAGTCCCTTTAGGCTGACTGAAGTTATGGCGTTTGAAAATAAAAAAAACAAAGGACGCTGAAATAGTATTGGAGACGCCAATATCAGTTCAGAGTTTTACGAGTGGCGTCATTTGTTTACAAAAAACTTATTATAGGCAGTGAAATGTAGGTATGGGCATAATATTTTTAATTACGATAAAGCCCTCGAGGGCTATCTGCCTAAGGTGAGGGATGGCTTCGTGGAGGACTTGCTAAGGGAAACTGTCTCGTATGCACGTTACACATGGGGAAAAATGCGAAAACGGCCATGCAGCCAGCCCGTACAGCGATTCCAACCCCAGACCGAACTACCAGCGCAAGCGATTTATTCCTCGGCCGCTGGTCGGCCAGTGAAATGTAGGGGTCACTGCATAAGAGTTCCGCACTCATTCAGAGGAGAATTTTTCTTTCGAAATCAAGTATTATTTAAGTATTTTTATTTTTGCGCAGAAATATTATTAAAAATTAATATAAGGTTATTTTCAAGATCCTCCTTGTATATACTAGAAAATAAAGAAAAAACCTATGTGTTGTGCCTCTCGCATACATCGAGATTAAGTCTGGCAACAAGTGAAGTAGAAAAATTATGCATCGCTGGAATGGCAACAGCGCATGATATTCAAGATTTTTATTTATTTATTTTTTTTTTTTTTGAAGGCTGAAGATTCGGCGGGCGAGAGGACTGCGTTACAAAATTGAGTTTTGGATGCGAATGAAATGGAATCCGCTGCGAATATTAGTGATATTTATTAAATTGGCTGCGTTTCAGTTCTTTTGCCGCTACTGTCATTGTTTGACAAAATCGAGTCCCACCTCAGATCTCTAGAGTCTTTAGGTTTAGCCGTAGATACTAATGTGTCCTGGTTATATCCCATGGTCGAGTCTTGCCTGTCGGCTGAGATGCTTCGAGTATGGCAGAGAAGCATTTTGTTCAGTAACCAGGGATCACGTCTCTCAAATCTGGAATTTTTGCGAAAAGAGGTCGAAGGAGAGCAGAGAGTTAAACTAGCCAGGTCTGGATTTGAAATTGCTTCTACTTCGCGCGATGAACATTCTAAAGATGTAAAAGTTCCAAAAAATCAATCGCGAGCACGCAAGTTTAGTTGCTATCAAAGAACAAAAATGTATTTTTTGCGGAAAATCTCACGAAAGCAAAGAATGTTTTACAGTTCGATCGATGTGCTTAAAGGAAAGATTAAGAGAATTAAAATGCTGCCTTTGTAGTCTTAAACCAGGGTATTTTGCGAAGCAGTGTCCACAGTTTATTCAGTGTTATTTGTGTAGGCAATCTCACCCTATAATTTTATGTCCAGAGGTATCAGAGGAATAAGGCAAAGCGTAAAGAGTCAATAACAGTACAATGAAATAGAAAATTTATACATCGCTGGAATGGCAACAGCGCATGATATTCAAGATTTTTTTTTTGGGGGGAAGCTGAAGATTCGGCGGGCGAGAGGACTGCGTTACAAAACTGAGTTTTTGGTGCGAAAGAAATGGAATCTGCTGCGGATATTAGTGATATTTATTAAATTGACTGCGTTCCAGAAGAGGAGGACACCCATGTTCAGGTTTTGCGATATTTAAATTGCAAAAGTTGTCTCAAGTTTAACAAGTTACGCTGGACTTGTGCTCGTTGTTCAGATAAGTGCATTTTTATACTATTGTGGTTATATATATTTTGCAAATAAAAATGTGATTAGAATTACATTAAATACACCATCAAAATTCTGGAATGACATTTAAATTTGTAGATGCTAAGTATTCATTGCTATGTCGGAGCCAGTTGCAGTCAGGTGTTAAAAGTAAAAATGATTTGCTCACGACATAACACTATGACTTTCCTCATTTCTAGAATACCGTCAATAATTCTGTCTGTTGTTTGCAAGATTACTCTTTTTAATGTGCAACAATACAGTGCAGAGAAGGAAAACATTTTCCAGAAATACGCTTCCTAATGCACCGTATCCATCTGGTTAAGAATTTACCTAAAAATGTAGGCTGAATTTAAGTATAAATAAGTTTTACGTTAAATTTTTAAAGTAGCATTTTCAAAACTTTTTAGCATCACGACTCACATCTGTAATGCAGCTAGTTCACCTAGTTGCTTTTATGAAAGGAGGGAGAGAAAGAAGAAATATAAAGGAAAATAATGTGGTAATATGGACTAGAAATAAGTATTATTAATTATTAACAACTAGTTAATAATTAAAAAAGAATCAATATTTCAATTAAATACGTATAACTTGGAAGCTACTGTTTGCAATTCACTAAACGTTTTTTCGTTACTTGCACTTTTAAGAGTCTTTTCTAAATAAATAGATTAAAAAACGCTTGCCGCC
>KK121029.1:381356-443775 GCA_000611955.2 Stegodyphus mimosarum
AAGAGGGGTGGGAGACCCTCTAACCTATACCCCGGGGGGAACTCCATTAAAATTTGGGACTGAATTGAGTACTGCCAACGACAGGCACAATCTTGTACTCCTTGCCACGATGTATTTCGTGGGCTTGTTCTGATGTTACTATCAGACAAGTGAGATACATCGCAACATCATCATAAGTATTTAATTATTAGTAGCAGTGTCATATATTGCTTTTACAGTCCATTCAGGTAAAATTATGTGCATCTAATTTTCATGCAGACACATTTAATACTCGAAGGAATTGATATAATTTAATCATTTAACCATACTTTAGATGTTATATTTGATCAACTACAATGTTGACTAAAAGTTTTTCTTTCTTCAAAATATATACTCAGATGTATCAAAAGATATGCACTTCCCACTAGCGGCCGAGTGGATTACATATATGTTGGAGTTCCAACCTGGATTCGAATTCAAGCGAAGGAACTGGCTGTATAGGCGTTTCGGTGGTTTTTCTCATCCGAAACGTGTATATAGTCAGTTTCCCTTAGAAAGTCCTCCATGAATGCATCTCTTCCCTTAAGCAGATAACCTAGTGTGCTTTGCCATAAATAAACCAAAACCAAAACAAAATAAGGAGTTGTTATCAGTGTATTATTTTAAAATTGTGCTTCTTCAATATGTTTGGGAAATATTAAATAAATATAATTTAAAATCATGCTTAAGAGTAACAGTGGATATAAAAGTAAGTCAGATTTTCTTAATTAATGATAATGCTTAGTAGTTACTATATTATTGGAGGTGTTAAAGCAACAAGAATCTGCTTAATATTCCTCAATTTACAGGACTAGTTTCGAAAGTTTAAATGCAGAATATTGTTGCGTTATACGGGTTCGTGGATTTGAGAGTATCCTATGAAAACACGATGCAAAACAATAAAAAACACAATTTATTTACAAGAATCACTATTTACAGCACAGTTCCAAAATTACCTTTAAAAGCGTCGAGAATCTACAATAAATACGCTGAAACAATCAGCAACACAGCTTCAGGCTGTAACTGTAAAGGTAGCTTCACGGCAACACTAAACTTATAGTAAACACCGTGGAACAATCACCAATACACTGTCAAGTTATACTGTAAAGGTAGCTTCACGGCAAAGCACTATCTTGATCGCTTTCCGTTCACAAAACTCTCGCGTAGCTTAGCGCTCACAGTAAGCAGCTATTCTCACAATTCTCACAACTCCGGCTCTCAGAAACGCAAGGGTTTATATAGCTTTTCCTTAGGTTCCACAGGTTTCGAGAAATATCTCGACAGGAAGTTATTCTAGAAGCTTCCTGATTGGACCATGGGATATCGCCAATTTGGTCGCCAAATGGGCGATAAAGTCGCCAATCTGGCAACCCTACCATACACTATTTTATGGCAACCCTAGTGCTATGCCGGAAAGCTTACATACAGGCGCAACCGCCGAATTTTTCGCAACAATATGCTTCTTCAATTACAGAAGTGCAAATGACGAAAGAGAAGCCAGTGATAAGATTTTTCCATAGCCAAAATTATTCAAAAAACATCTCCGGTTGGCGAATTAGATTTTCTAGAGACATTTCACATTTGTAAAAATCTTGCAGTTTTCATTAACGATTCTAATTCCAATCCGCCTTTATCCTCAGCTTTTAAGGAAAGTATTTTGTAGTTGTTTTCATTTTCCGTCAATAGAGGGCGCCAGTAGTTTGACTCCCTTCCTTTAAATTTTTATCGCCTTATTTTATCACTTGCTTCTCTTTCGTCATTTGCACTTCTGCAGCTGAAGAGAATTTCTGTATTTAAACCTTCGAAATAAGTCCACCAAATTTATGAATGTTATATTGATATATTTTTTTGTTTAACTCCTCCAATAATCCTTATTCGGCATGTTAGTTTAACTCAGATTTAATTAATGTCAGAAGATTATTGTGATTTCAACAAACATTTTGTGAAACCATAGGTTATATTTAATCAATTTAATTATCTTATTTACAGCTTGAGCGGAATGTTGTATTTACTCGCATATTTCCTCCCTTTTTCTACTAATTTACGGTACGCTTGAAAACCAGGTGGGAAAAATACGCGGGGTATACTGCTTCTGAAGTAATGACTTAAATGATAATGATACATATAGCACTTAAAAGGCATAAATAAAGACATAAGACACTAGTATTATATTATGTATTTCAAAGGACTTATCAATTTCAATAATATTATTTTTACTTAGGCACAATAATTTACTATTTGTGCACATATTTTACATTATTATCATGAATCAGAATTTTCTGAATCAAATGCTGAAAACATAAGGAATAAAGTACCCGAGGGAGAAAATATGCGAGTAAATGTTGTATTTTTGCAACTGAATGACTTAAGTTATTTATTTATTTATTTTTTAGCTAATATTCAAGCGAAAACATTTCATTAATTTTTTTTGTCTGAATAAGATTAACTGTAGTACACTTGATATTTTGACAGAACTTATAAATTACATGTATTTAGTAAATAATCCTTTCAATTTTAAATTCCAAGTCAGAAATAAAATCTAATTTACCTGTTGAAGCTCAGGCTGCCCTTGAACAAAGCCACCTAAAAAAAAAGAAAAGTTTTAGTACATTCAAAAAAATTTACACTACTACATTAATAAGTACTACATATTAGCATTATGTAAATCATATTAAATGAAACTGAGTATAACTAAAAAATGGTATAGTATCTATATCAAGTAATATTCATGTAAAAGAAGCCTGAAAACAGTACAAAAATTAAGACACATATTTAATGGGCAATTATATTCATATGAAAGCATGAAAACAGTACAAGAACTATGAAATATATTTAATGGAAAATAATATAAATATCAAAGAAGCATGAAAACAGTACAAAAACTATAACATATATTTAATGGGAAATAATATTCGTATCAATGAAGCATGAAAGTAGTACAAAAATTACAGCATATATTAAGTGGAATATCCATATCACAGAAGCATAAAAAATACAAAAATTACAACATATAATCAGTGGAAATAATATTCATATCAAAGAAGCATGAAAATAGTAAAAAAATTATAACGTATAGTCAGTGGAACATAATATTCAAATGAAAACAGTACGAAAATTATAATATATATTCATTGACCTCCTTATCTAGTTTCACTTTAACCGACCTCACTTTCAGAGATTGTATTTTAGCAAGATTTATATTCGCTTCAGGCTCATACTTTTACGATAGTTCTGTTTTTAATTTAATTTAATTTAGTTTAATTTAAAATTATGATTTCGAACAAGCGGAAATGGAACATGCTAATTTTAGAAATGCGATTTAGTGTTAGAATGCATTGTTAATGGAGATCTTGTGAAATGAATACGTAGTAAACTAAACGTCAGAAAAATTGTGGGGGTGACTTGAGAAGAAACCGAAAATCAACATTTTAGTAAGTATATACACAAACAGAAAAAGCTCTTTCAAGAAAGTACATCCTAAAGACAACAAAAAATAATTATTACTATGCATAGTGAATATGTTCATAAGTCTGTTTATGGAACCTCAAAACAATTCATGTACTAATGATATTATCTTTAAAAAAAGCGTCAATTAGTTTCGACGGACGTTTTCGTGGTTTCCCCCATGTATAAAGTGGATAGGGGCGAATTTCGTTTATACGTGTTCCAAGAAGCATTCCTTCTTTCAGCGGATACCATTGTGTGCGTCGCAGTAATTATAGTAATAATAATGAAAAAAATAGTTTTGAATCAAGAAATGGGAAAAGGGACAAGTTATATTTTACAAGTAAATAAAAACAGTTTTAAGAAACTTTTATGGATTACATATATATTACATAGAGTACTTACGTAGTATCCCATCGACCGTTGGCGGAAATTTCGACAACGGTTGCCAATCGCTACTGCGGAATTCTAAAAGACACAGTCATCCCTAACTTCAGCCAAATCGTACTACTTGGCTAGTGGACGAGATAATACGTAAGTAACCATACTGTTAAAATCTGATTTACAACTTGCTTTTCTATGCTTTTTTGGATAAATCGGCCTTTGGTTTACCCAATATAAAGATCTGACTCCATATCGGCCAGTTCATTGGCAGTCTCCTGTATATATTCATGCATACATACGTGCATGTGTTACTTTATTAACAGACATTTATTAAACCTGTTGAACCGAAAATAAAGATGCAGATATGCAAACTTCAAGGTAATTTCCTCTTATTCAAAACCCAAACAGGTTTGATTTATTTAATTATGGCAAAGCACTTTTGGGCTATCTGCCTTTGAGGAGGGATACTTTCGTGGAGCATTTTGTTAAGAGAAACTGGCTCGTATACATGATGCACATGGAAAAGAAACGGGAAAACGGCCATGCAGCCAACTCGTTCGCCGTGACTCGAACCCCGGACTAAACTATCAGTGTTCAGCTATTTTATCGTTTGGCCGCTGGTGGGCCTCAAACCCGAACAGGTAAGGCCAACTTTGTAAATTAATCTGGATATAAACACACAATAAACGACAAAGAAGAATAAATCAGTGGTAAATAGAAGGACATTAAAAAAAACTGATGATTCTCGTATTTATCGTAGTGGTTAGTGTAACAGAGATAAATGGAGGTTTATAATAAACTTGTAGACAATATTTAAATTGCGCATGAATGACTATGAAGCAAACTTGACATGACAGCTACTCTGCGTTTAGGATGATTAGTTTCTCTTTACACGAAAATAAATTTTGGCGCTTTGCCAGCCATTTAAACTTTAACAAGTGAGGATAAGAAGAGTACAATAGAAAAAGTGTGCTCACGCTAAGCAGTAATTTGTAACTGCCTTCTCTATACATGTGCGTTGTGGAGCGTGATACGAATCATAAGACAAAATAAGCAAAATCTATTTAGTATCATACATTTTGCAAGAGCAGTATGTTCTGCCAGCGAGAAAGTTTGAGCATGATTTGATTTTGCAATATACTTTATTCATCATATAAGTCAATAGTTTCGCTCCTATTTTTCTTCTTAGCGACAGCTAAATGGCTTCCTAGTTAAAGTCATTTAATTAAATTCACATTATATAAGACTTCATAACATACTAATTTACTTTTGGTATAACTAAATTTTATTTTTTCTTCTATACATAATTAACCATTTCCTGGAAGCTAGGACTATATGTCCCACACATTCGCCACATTAAATAAGATTAAAATAATTTAGATTACTATGGAAACTTAAAATTTACTACATAGTGCGAAGCACTAAATGATAGACCATGCTGATTTGTTTTTCTGTTCCTTGCTGATTTAATAGTTAACTAAATAGCTTCAATGCATAAAGGATTAGCCGCCGCAGTCCACGTGAAATGGTTAAATTAAAAGATTCATTGGAGTACTTCTTAGAAGTGTTTAAAAATATTACATCAATATTATTCAGTTAACCTATGAACTGAGAGAGCTTTACTAAAAAAAATCATCCTATTTTTGTATTCAAAATTAAATCTTTTACGAAAACAGAAGTTTACGTAAACAAACAAGATGCAACAGAGTAATAACTAAAATTATTAAAACTATTTATTTGCTCATGGAATTGCTAAGGTCTGCCTTACAACACTCACAGTCAGCAGCTTTATGGTTTGGTTTGCTTTGGTTTATTTGATTATGGCAAAACACTAGAAGGCTATCTGTAGAAGGAGAGGGATGTCTTCGGGGAGGACATTTTAAGTAAAACTGGATCGTATACATGTTACACATGGAGAAAACCACGAAAGCGCCCATGCAGCCAGCCCATTCGTGGGATTCGAGCCTCGGCTCGAACTCCCAGTGTTCAGCAACTTTTACCGCTCGGCCGCTGGCCGGCTCCAGGAGCTTTATGATTATGTTTTTAAAGACTTATGTGAAGCTGACGCTTCTTCGATCTTCTTATATATTTTTTATGTTAGTATCCTTTTAATGCGTTTTTGATGTAAACAAAGCTAGTAAACAAAATTTTACAGTGTCAGATTAGTCTCTGTATTTTTGAACTCCTTGCATCTGATTTTGTTGTGACAATAATAATAATTTTTTAAAAACCTTTTTTTAGAATTTATTGTGTGGTGAGTAAAACTCTCACAGCTTTTCTAATTAATTTCATGGCTTACGAGAGACATATAAATAATATATTTGAAGTATTTACATTTCACGACGCATCCATATTAAAATGCGTCCATACTCTGATTTGGCAAAAGACTTCTGGGGTCTGAAAAAACACTTTCTTTTCCTGTCAGTTTGATTCCCCATTCTTCACTAAGTATAACTTAGAAAAATGTTATTTCTAGCACTCAGATAAAATTTGACTTCTTTCTGCCACAAACGTCTTCCTTTGTTCCTGACGTCTACAGAAAGAATCCATTTTGCAATTTTTCCCTAGGCATTTGGAAGGCATATTATACTTCAGATTACATTTTCCATTTCTGTTTCTTTTTGCGAGAAAAAATCCTGAAGATTTACATACATGAATGAGAGTTTTACGCAGAATATGTTTTAAGCCAACTGAAAGTTATTGTTTGGAGAAATATATTGGATTTCGTAAGATACTTTAACAGACATGAGCCCAGTCTGAAGGTTTTTTCTTATCAGTTTTAAAGATGTATGAGTAAAGATTTGGGTAACTGCAAAAGTTGACCTTGACTTTTTTTCACAGTTTTTTAGGCTAAGGATATTGAAGTACCCAACTACTAAGGAATTATTTATGGAATATTTATATCCAAATTGAGCTCCAGTTTTTATTCCATCTGGAAACAAAAATATTGGGCGCAAACTAGAAATGTTTATTTCCTACCTCACTTCTTGAAATGAAAGCAAAACTATCCAAAAAGTGATCTATGTAACTTCATTAACATGAACAGCACTGAACTGATAGAGAAATTCTTAAATGGCTTTTGAAATTGATAGGTTTCCGGGTGAAGGTTGTACCAACCCAACATGTTTAATGTTGCCCCAAAGGAAAAACTCCAAAGACGTCAGATTTGGAACATAAAATCACCGTGTTTAATGAGTAACACAAATTCATAAAATCGAAAAGCAATTAATTATGAAAACGTGACATTCCACATGAACATTTTGTTGATATACTAAAACTTCAATTTTTTTCATCATATGACATATCTACTTAACGTACGGTTATGATTTTTTTGTTTGAGTCATTACGTCAAAGCATACGAAGATTATGTTTCTAAGGGAAGGAAGGCGTTTGCGGAGCACTTTCTAAGGGAAACTGGCTGCACATTGAAAACAGTGCAGTTATCTGTTTCTGGGATTCAAAATCGGGACGAATCACCAGTGTGCAGTAGTTTTATCAACTCAGTCACTGGTGAGCAAATACATGATTAGTAGGAATAGAACTAGTTAATTCGAGTTAGGATTAATCACATTTAATAATCTTGCACATATTTAAGAATTTACTTCTTACTTAACGTAGTTTCTTTGTTAACTGTTACACAAGAAGAAGTTTGAAGAAAGACTCAACAAGCCTAAAGAATATGGAAGCAAAGTAGATATTTAGTGTTTCCAAGTAGCACAATTTTGAGACAATTATTAAAAAACACAGTACACTCCTACAATCTCGCTTTCATTAGATGTAACTTCAAGTGATTCTTGATTAAGCCACATATTGCCTTTATGAATAAGGATATAAATTGTTATTGTTGTACTTTTTCCTTGCATTATGAAAAAAAGGTCATTAGATAAGTTGCCTTCCGCAAAATAGTAAGCAGTGGATTAATTTCAAAGTTACGGAATCGTACCATCAAATAAGTATGCATTAATGCAGCTAAATATGAAAAGTCGGCTGAATATAAACGACCAAACAGTAATAGATTGGAACAATTCTTCGAGAAGTTTGTACTCACAGCTTTCTAAACAGAACTCCCGGCGAAATCGGACGGCTTAACAAAACAGGAGAAATTGACGAAAAACTTCTCCCGAAGGGCAAAAACGAAGCGGGCCGAATACTGGTTGCTGATTAAAAATAGGTGATACTTTGATACTTTGTTGGTTATTCTGGCATGCAGCGAAAGATGCACTGCTCCTGCTTTTTCCAGATTCCTGAATGAGTCCCCTTAGGGTCCTGGCGTATGTAAAAGTCCAAAGATGAAGCTTCTCCAGTTACGATAGCCTTGTAAAAGGAAATTAAAAATAGAGGCTTCAGTTCCTTCAGAAATCTACAAGAATGATTGGCGCAACTTTGGGGAAATTTCCACCAAGTTCTCCACCATCGGTCTCAAGTTGGAGAACGAATAAATAAATTTCAACTTCTTTCATTCCACTTCTATCCCCTTCTTACCTTTATAAACACACATTGTCTTTAACAGAGAGTTTAAAATGAAAATAATTAAAAAAATGAAATGAGAAGTTTCACCTTTTTCAGCAATGTTTTAATGGAATTTTACGATACGATGTTACCTTATGTTAATTATTACGGCAAAGCACTTGAAAGGTAGCCTTACGAGGGCTGCTTAGTAGAGAATTCTTTTAAGGGAAACTAACTTGTTCACATTATGAACGAAAAATCTTATACAGCCATTGAAGGAAAAGTAAAACTGCCAAGAGTTATATAAGCCGCTCAGATTTTCTTTCCAGACTAGAAAACAATTATGCAATCTATAATGCAAGATTTTATGAATTATAATAGCTGTTATATAAGTTACTAATAGAATAGTATTATGTGTACGAAATGAGCATAATTAAATATACGTACACCGAAGACCAAGCAACAAAAACACTGAACGTCAGTAGTTCAACCAAAGCCCACCAGAGTCCGAGCGGTAAAATAGATGAACGCTTGTAGTTTTGACTTAAATTCAATTTCCGGCGAACGAGCAGGCTGTATAGGAATTTTCATGGTTCCTCATGTGTAAGCCAGTTTTCCTTAAAAGGTCCTCCACGAAGGTATTCCTTCCTTTAGGCAGATAGCCATCGCATGCTTTGTTAGAATTAGATAAATCAACTAGTTCGACACCGAATGTGTGGGAGGCTTTTGTGGTTTTCTCAATGTGTAGCGTGAATACGAGACAGTTTCTGGTAAAAATTATCCACGAAGGCATTACTCCTCTTAGGAAGATGGTTATTGCGTGTATCTTCATAATATAGATTATAATTAAAAAGACACACCAGCGATAGAGCGGTGAAATCCTCAGCACTGGCAGTTTGACCCAGATTCAAATCCCGGCGAATGGGCTGGCTGCATTGGAGATTTCAAGCTTTTCTCAATATATAATGTAAATACTAGCCAGTTTCTCCCAAAATATCGTAACGAAGTCATTTACCCTCTTAAGCAGATAGCCCTCGCGTGTTTTGCCATAATCTAAATAACAATTAAGTCTCCAAAAGCAAAACTTTGAATTTCACCAGCAGCCGAACGGTAAAGACAAACAACGGTAGTTTTGATTCATGTTCAAATAACGGCAAATGGGCTGGTTTCATGCGGGTTTTTATGCTTTTTCCATGTATAATATGAGTATGATCCAGTTTCCCTTAGAAAGTCCTATATGAAAGATCTCTCCCGTTTAGTTGACAGCCACAGAGAACTTTGCCATAATCCAAATAATCCATTCCATCCAAGCTGAGGAAGTAAGACCGGGTGTCTGTATTCTTAGTGAAGAATAATAAGAATATTTTGATAATCTTTAGCCTTATTAACCTTCTCCCTTCTATTTCTTCCGGAAAAAGTTGACCGAAGGCATAAATCATGGCGTATAATATTTACTAGAACGCCTTACTATGATGGATAGGCAAGACGTTATAAGGATTCGGAGTCCTTGTCCTTGTTCCTTTTGCCTCTCACAACCAATCCTATCTATACTTTTGGGAATGAAACCTGCAAAAAAGCTATCGAGTTCAGTAGCCTTATCTATTCGGCCACTTCTAGATATCTTAGAGTACGAAATATGAAACAAATGAAAAGTTAATAAACGGGGTTATCTAATAACAATCTTGCAGTTTATTTGTTGGAATATACATTTACTTTTATAAATGGAGTAGTCAAAAGCATTAATTAATTATTCACATTTAAGTAAATAAACCAATATTAATTGTGAAATTCCCTAACCAAAGAATTTTTAGAAATGTTTAATTTTAGAAATGTTTATGTTAAATCATTCTTTAAAGCAAGAGATCAAAAGAATTTATCTTAAAATATCCACACGCTTTAATTTAATTTTAAATTATATTTTTAATGCATGCTGTTGAAAAAATAATTATCGTGTTTAATACAAATAGAGTGAGGCTATTTAATAGGAAAAACTTGATATCACGTTTTATAAAAATATACTACACGGAACTGACCGAACGTTTCTTTTAAGTTCCAGAAACTTTTGTAAATCGCATCAAATCGAGACTAGTTAAATGGATGGTTTGGAGTTTTGCCAAAGGCCTTCTAATCCGTCCTTGCGGACGTACCACTAGCAGGGAAGATTTCAGTTGGCTAAAAGCTGCCTCACAGCTGATTTTATCGATCACAAAACTGATAATGCTTTGTGCGACAAAATGGAGTGTTATGCCAGCTTTGAAAACATGCTATCGTAAGAGCAAATCATTCAGTTTCCTCAAATGGAATTCAACTTGTTTGAAGAATAAATCAATGATCCTTTTCGAGATAACTTTCCTCTAATTCAGTTTTGCGCTGCTTTTACACAAATTTTAGAAAGCCAATAATGAACTCAGTTCAAATAAGACAGGTCTCTTTTAAAACGCAACTATATGAACCTGAAAAAGAAAGAGCGTCTGGAAGATATTTAATAAGCTGTGTATTCAATTGGAGCTGCTTTAATCAACATTTGGGCTGCTTTGAACCATTAGTAAATTAACTTTTTCTTTGTTTATGAAATGCAATGCAGAAGTTTTCATGCTTTGAAAATTCGCGTTGCTGTAGAACTATTGTTTGCGGATCTTTAGCAAAAGTTCTCCTTAAAGATTCGGAGAAAATATGCATATATTTGCAATATAAGCTTGTAAGTTCAAAGTTGTTAAACTTAGTTTCTTTTTTCAAGAAAAACACCTGGGATTTGGCTGGAGTTCGAACACATAACTTCCACATCTGTGGGTTCGTATTGAGCATATATATATATACTGATTGTGAATAATTTCAATTCAAGAATGAAACTCGTCACTTTGACTTCGACATGACTGCGGAACATTTCCCCCCGGGGGAGGAGTAATAATTGCATTCGTGCTCTACAAACTAAATAATGCACTGCAGAACTCATCCTTTTGGATCGACACCCTTATGAAGTGAAAGGAGCAGGTTCGCAAAAATGTTTCCGAGGGAACTGAAAAATCCTCTTTCCACCTTCAACACATTTTAGAGGAGGCGGACTTTTAAATTTCAGACATGCAGTGTAGGATGCGGAGCTTATGCAAACCAACGTCTAATTCATTGGCCGCTACACTAAATGTCCGGATGGTGTAAATTAGAACACATAGAACTGTTAGAACTGTAAATTAGAACTGTTAGAGAACATATCTCAGCCAATACAATAAACGACCTCGGCGGGGGGGGGGGGGGGGGTTAAGAAGAGAGAGAGAGAACCATAAAAGAAACAAAGCCTTTAAAACACTTTTAAGGAGACTGAAAGAAATTTAGAGACATGTCTTGCAAAATGAATAGCATTCTGAAAGTTTAAATTTAAAAAAAAATTGTATCTAATTTTGCTCCTTCTGCAGCTGAAGAAGAAGGTTCTATATTTAACCTTCGAAACTAGCTCTGTAAATTTATGAATATTACGTTGATTTTTGTTGCTTTAGCTCCAGAAATAACAGTCATTCGGCGCATTATTTTAATTCAAATATATGCAACTGTATTTAATGCTTACTTAATGTTAAGCATTTCTGTTATTAATGGCATATCAAAACAAATTATGAAATTAAAGCACTAAAAAACTAATGTCACGTCGTCCAGGTCGAAGCACGAGTTTCATTTCTAAAATGACTTTATTCAAAACCAGTATGGAAAAATGGGAAAACGTACCCTGAACGTTTAGAAGTCACGTATTCAAACGTCCACCGAGGTTAGATTAGGTTAGTTCATTTGATTACGGCAAAGCACACTAAGGCTATATGTATAACAAGAGAGATGTTTTTGTGTAGAACGCTCTGAGGGAAACTGGTTAGTATTCATGTTACAGATGGAGAAACCACGAAAATGCCCAAAACATCTTGCAACCAGCCTGTTCGCTGGGCTAACCTGAGTAGAGATAGCTTCAGTGATCGGCCACTGTTAGGCCCAAACTTCAACCGAAGCTCAGGGCTTTACGTGGTTAAGTCCTAATTAAGAAAAGCATTCGAGACAGAACGTTTGAGAAGTGGGAAGACATTAAAACTGTAGACATTTTATGCTCAGGCGATTTAGGAATATTTCTGAGGAAAAAAGAGAAATCTGTATAAATTCTTTAAAATATTTTTAAGGAAATTTATTAAAAAAAAAAGCCTTGCAAAAGCATTGATTTTGGTTTGCTTAGTCATTTTATTTTTAATTGAGATACACAATTCATATTAAAATGCAACTAAAATAACATACATTTAATCTTAAAGTCATTCGCATGAATATTAAATAGTTTTACAGTAAATTATGTACAACAAAAATAAATACGAACGTATATATATGTATATATATATATATATTTTATAAGTGATAATTTAGATGTTGATGACGATGCAGATGTTAACGACAACAGCTGATTCACGAAGAACTAATGTAATCGTGGCAGGTTCAACTGTTTTTATTGTTGACGCCACATTTTTGATTTAAGCGCAGCTAATGCAGTGTACAAATCGCATATTTACGTGTTACATCAGTACTTTTTGCCCTTTTGTAATAAATTCCAACGGAGGAAAAATGAGCCGCGGCAGCAAGCTGGCAGGGCAGAAAGAAAGGAGAGAAGGAATGTGTATTTCTCAAATAAAAGTTTCGTATGGTTAATGTGATTACGGCAATCTTCCTGCAGAGAGGGATGCTTTCGTGGAGGACTTTCAAAGGGAAACTGGCTCGTATACACGTTACACATGAGGAAAAACACGAAAACACCCATGCAGCCAGCTTGTTCACGGATTTCGAACCTCGGACAGATCTACCAGTGTTCAGCGACTTTACTGCTCGGCCACTGGTGGGCCTATTTCTTAAATGAAGGTTTGTTTAAGACTGATTCAGTTGTGGTTTCACTTCGTTTTCATTGGTTGTTTAAATTCAGTTCGCAAAATTTAAAATTATTATTGGCTGGAGCGTTACTTAAGCGTCTCTGTTATTAGCATTATATAAGAACCATGTGGAAAAAATTAATTTTGAAACGATGCTGTTAAAAGCGATTTATTTTAAGCAGCTCTTATTATTAAGAAGGTTTGGTTTATTTTCATTATGGCAAAGCACACAAGGCTATCTGCCTAAGGAGGGATGCCTTTGTGAAGGATTTTATTTCTAGAAAGGAAACGGGAAAATAAATAAATTATAAAAGAAAAGTGGAATTTACAGTTAGCGTTTTATGTTATTTTTTTTAAACTTTGGCGCACACACATATATACAATTTATATAAAAAAGACTTAAACGTAATGCTGCACGAAATAAATGAGCAGAATCTTATGCAGTAATTTTTTTACCGAAATCATTTCGGCTTACTGCTTTATTCAAGTTTCAGTTATCCGGACTTTAATTTCAATTATTCAAGGTTAATATCTTAAAGCTTACAAACAGCACTGTACGGTCAAATTATACAGAAATACATACTGGGGGAACTGTATGGTTTCTTTAAATTCCTCTAAAATTTCAATTATTCCGGTAGTTTATAAATTTAGATCTTCTCCTTGATTTAAACGTAACTATTATTAAATTAATTTAATACTGAAAAAAATTGAAGCGGGTACCTTTGGAAAATCATTAGCTTATGAAACATTAAGACAGAATAGGCGAACGAAATATTGATCTTTCTCGAAAGTCAAGTGTGAAATTACTGAATATCAGACAGTTTGATACATTATGTATAAGAAGAGCTGACGATGAAAAAAATGCGGAAGCAACTGCAAGTCAAATACGTTAAGTTATCAATTTTAATCAGACTGGCTGTATGTACCATCTCGTTTGGCTAGCTGACATTTTTTTTTTGCTTTCAGTCGCTCTCGCTTTCTTTTCTTTCTCTTATCTCATTTTCCCTTTTTCTTCTCTTCTATCTTGTCGTTTTTATTCTCTTCATTAATATTTCATATTCATAATAAAGGATATCACAGTCTGTAAATGTTTTCTGATTGGTGCAACCGAAAGTTTTAGAAAAGACGAATTGCTTTCAACGCTTTCAATATCTTCACCGAGTTCGCTTTATTTATTAACTCACTGACTATTGAATCTTGCTTCCAGTTGTTTGCAGATGATAATTTGCTATCTATAAGCCACGGAATAGGAATTAGTTTAGCAAATTTGTACATCCCAAACCTTTTGCTCTTTTTACTGAGAAAATCATGTAAAGTACATTTAACTTCAACTAATATCGCATTACTCCAATTATTGCATTACTGAATAAAATTCAGTTCATTTAATAAAATTTCTCTCAAAAAGAACAGAACTTGCTTTGAATAGTGCATTAGTTCTTTTATTTTATGTTCTTTTACTTTATGTTCTTTTTATTTTTGTTTAAGAATTTGCTCTCACCAGAGGCCGGCGGCTGATTCCCTGAATACTAGTAGCTTCACCCGAGTTCAAATCTTTACGAACGGGTCGACAGAAGGGAAGCTTTTGTAGTTTTCCTCATATGTAATAAGAATACGAGTCAAGTTTCCTTGAAATGTTCCCCACAAAAGCATACATCCTATTAAGCAGATAGCCCTCGAGTGCTTTGCCGTAATCTAAATAATATATTTTCATTCCTTAGAAATATGCACACGTTTCTCAGTCGTGCACCGAAATGCGTAATTACTTTCGAAGAGCAGTACTATAAAAAAAAAAGCGTATCGTATTAAAATATTTGCAGTAAAATACATTGTTTATTAATTACAATGATGCTACGAATGTTAATAAAATTATCATTTGGTTACATCATAAAAAAATAATGTACTAATAAAATAAATGAATAATGTTATAAAATAAATGCACTTTAAATTATATTAGTACCGTTCAGACGGGAACGTGATTAGTGACTCTGATACCGTACCAGAGGGCCCGAGTTCGAATCCCGGAAACGGTGTTGATGTAATTTATCCGTTCCTTCATAGGAGGCAACGGTGGCCCACCTGTTAGGTGCCTCTATAATAAAGAGACCACCGCTTCCTGCCTTAGTAGTGGTCAACGCCCATAATTGGCTAGAGCCCACCATTGGAAAAAAATATATCATTTAGATATATTGTTAAAAAGTAACACATTCAAATAATTAAGCATTTGTTGCTCTTCATTACGTCAGCTTACTAAGCGGATACTTTGAAAGCGAAAGACCTTACAATAATGTCAAACAAACACCTGGCTGTTTGCCAGGTTCTGATTATTGATAACATTTCCCAAATCGTGAGCATGATAAATGCTTAGTAGTGGAATATAATATACGGAACGTAATTTAACTTGAAGCACCGACCCAAAAAGTATTAGAAGGACTCCGCTAAAGGTGTTCGAAGACAGATAGCTATCAATAAATCCTGAATCACAGCACAAAATCCGACTTTCTGGTTTCAACAAGTATTCAAAGGTGTTTTAATAGCAGTCATTTTCCTTACGCTATCACAACGTTTAATTAATTTTTATTGTGATTTAATATAAGAATACGCTACATACGAATGTAAGATTTACATCACATTTGCGCAGGTAATGGGATAGACGCAATAGACCAGACCTCGGTGAAGTCATTCACTTCAAATAAAATGTCCCAACCTCTGCGGCTGTTGCCGACTGTGGTTAGCTCTGTTGACAAAAGCATCCTGTTGGCGAAGGATGTGAATCCTAAACTGAAATCAACTTATTAGAACAATGCACATTGTTATGCCTTACCGCCAGATGTCTTACTGTCTACATGCATCACTTTTGTTTAACTGTTGAAAGAAAAAGAAATTCTGCTCTTCATAAAGTATGGGAACAAAGTCACGCTACCCAACAGGGATGGTGGTTAGTGACGCTGAATGCCGTACCGAAGAGCCCGGTTTCGAATCCCGGAGAAGGCATGGATGTCTGTAAATGTCTAGTATATATGCGGCATGGAGGCACTCTAAATATGCGGCGAGCCGAAAGTCCTTTCGAGAGGTTCGTGGTAGGGGAAGAGGGGTAGCAGACCCTCAGAACCGTCCCTCTAGTCCCTCCCCCTCCAATAACATTGGGGGCGGAATTGAAGTCATACTGTGACCTATGGTGTTCAAGGCTCTTGCCGACGACAGGCGCAGTCTTGCACTCATTGCCAAGATGAATTTCGTGTGCTTGTTCTGATGTTACTGTCAGACAAGTGAGATAAGTCACAACACAACAACAACAAAGTCACAGAAATACCATAGTATAAGGGAGAAAAATCTGAGTACAATATAGTTATGCTTCTGAACATCAGATGAAAACTATGGGAAGAATTTTAAAAGTGAGGATTCGTAAACTCTCCCTATTTAAGAAACATTCGTTTTCAGACTGCATTCTATATTCGAAGCTGATTTTAAAATTTATATCTGAGATTGAGTTACAGGTTCATTTGTTGAACATGTTTGGGCAGGAAGGAACAATTAGTAGCGTATTTGAAAATCGAGTTAATTACATAAGTGTGAACTTTCGCTATCCAGCAGTTACTTATCTTTCTATACAGCAATTACTTGTATTACTATCCAGCTAATGCTTCTTCATTAGCTGTCTACGAATGAACAAGCAAAGAAACCTTCACAAGAACAGTGAAAGAAAATTGATTCCTAACCGAAACATGACTTCATTAACTCGTCAAGGAGAATTTGCGAAATTCGTTTCAATTTATGCGTTTTTTTTCTCGCTAAAAGTAATTGCACGCTTAATTTCCTCGTGATGAAAGATTTCTCATTTCGATATTTTTTTTAATTTGAGACAATAATTTGTTGCAGGGAATTCGCATCTTAGTTCATTATTCAGTTCTAACTCCATTTTCATTCTAAAAGATGAAATAAAAAGCGATTTCTGCCTTTCCAGCTCCTAGCCCTGAGATAATTTGACGCGCTAGGATACCTAATAACTATCCAAACGGCTTATTTAATGACAATTATCAACAGTAGCTTGAAATCTGTGACTTTTCCAAATTGAGGGTTTGAGGAGATTGATTTTTTGTATTGCACTAGCCATTTTAGGCTTTGGCCACTACTAAGGACTAAGGAGAAAAGCGGTAGTTATTTTATCATGGAGGCACCTTATAGGCGGCCACCGTTGCCTCCTATGAAAGAAAAGACAATTTACAACCATGTCTTCTCCGGGGTTCGAACCTGGGCCCTTCGGTACGGCAATCAGAGTCACTACCACGGAGTCAGAGTCACTTTCCCGTGTGGACGGCTTGCTTACGCAGATAGAAAGATAAATATGAAAAATGATAATATATGCTTGCGATGCCGTTTCGTTAGTTTAGGTTAGATTACGTTAATGCAAATCATACGAGTGTTACCTGCCTAGGAAAGGAATGCTTTTGTGAACGACGTTTTAAAGGAAATTAACTCGCATTCATGTCACACAGGAGGAAAACCACTAAAGCTCCCATACAGCCAGCTTGTTCATCAGGGTTTGAACTAAAGTAAAAAAACCCGTGTTCAGCGATTGTACCGCTCTGTCGCTGGTGAGCATACGATGCCTTCCATTGTCATATATCATATATATAATCGCATGCATATTAGACACTGAACTACGATATTTAGTTTTCGTAAAGCCCTCTTTTCTTGAGGGAAATGACACATTCATTCAATGGACCATTTATTCATTCATGCAAATCCATTTCTAAATTTTTATTTAATAAATGGATTATAATGCTTGTTTGGAAACTTTAGAGAAGAGAAAACTTATTTTAAAATTCTTTTCATAAAAATCCCATGTTTGAATGCAAAATATCCTCTGAATTTAGACTTGAATATTAAAATGAGAATCAAAGAACATGAACCTTTTAAAGCAAAATATTTGTTTAAATTTCAAACTTTAGGAGTTAAGGAAGAGTTAAGGCAGAAAATGCTGGCAGTAAGTTTTTAAGCATTTCGAAAATTATTTAATGTATAATTAAGGGCATAATATTTATTATGCTCAAAATGTATTTCAATGGAACTTATTACTTCAGGACTTCTTTTAAAACATATCTTTTAGCATACTTCCCAATTTTTTACGCTTGAAAGCCTTTAACCTTTTCATGCTGAACTAGTTGCCATCTTTGGAGACTAAGAATGGGTGGAGTTGGTTTACAGACGTGACAAATTAACGCCACGAATAAAGTCGACATTCTCTTTGCCCCCAAGCAGTTTCATGGTGTATATTTTAGACTTCAGTCTTTTGACGACCCATCATAGAACAGTTAAAATTCCTGTTTTCGCAGAAATTATCTTGGAAGACTTCGTACGAAGCATAAAATATGAATTGTTGAAGTAGATGAAAGTTCGTCCACGTCATAAAGTATTTATACTGAGTTAAAACTTGTGACACTTTCAAACCATAGACAAAGAAGCAACAGTGCGTTTAATTGTGTTATGTATTTTACATTTTTATAAGGAATACAAGTTTTGCGTAATATTTACTTTTATCTTTCTTATAAGAATGCTAGTTAAAACGTTCGTATTTATATGGTTGAATCTCTCAACAAATATTGTTATATCCTAATTACTCTGTTGTAAAATCAGTATTCTAAGTATCATCTTTCACGACGGGTAGGATGTTTCGTGGTTAGTTGAGGCTGATTATTAATTGATGACCTTCTATTCAAATACGCCTCCTAGTGATCGAGCGGTAATGTCGCTGAACACTAGTAGTCCCGACATGGGTTCAATTCCAGGCAAACGGGCTGGCTGCATAGGCGTTTCCAAAGTTTTCCCCACGTGTAACGTGTATACGAGCACTTTCCATCAGAAAGTCCTCCACGAAGGCATCCGTCCCTTCAGGCAGATAGCCCTCGCATGCTTTGCCATAGTTAAATGAACCAAACCTTCTATTCAAATACCCAGTAAGACACGAACAGCTGTAACTACATTTTCTTTGCTCTTACAATCCATCGAATTAAGTCTTATTATGACAGGCTGGTGGTAAGGGAAGCCGAGGTACTAAAATCTCAAATTTGTTTTTTTCGGGATAATTTTAATCGAAATTGTGATGAAGCAGACGGCTTTTGTAAGTATGGAAAATTATATTTTGTGAGTATATTATTCGAGTGTGCTTTACATACTTTTGAATAGAAGGTTTTGAATAACCCAATCCTTTCCTTTTAAATTGTTTACATATTTTGCTTTTTTTAGTTCTGAGGTGAGTGATAATCTTCTGATATATCGTTATATATATATACTAATTGTTAGCTACAAATAGTGGGGATTATATCCTATTTGTTAGCTATTGAACTGAGGTCTTCCATATCATTATATGACTGAATTTTTGCAAAATGTTTTCTTAGCTAATAGTTTAAACTTTCAGCTCAACTGAAATTTATAAGTATTTCTGTTCATAAATATCAGAAAGCTTAGATGAGTAAACTTGAACGCTCAGATAATTCACAGAAAATACATTTATGATTTATTAAGCTAAGAAGAAAAATGTGTCAGGTTACTATTAATAAAATAACACAGATTTGTTGCATCTGCTCAGTCTGGGGTTCCAGGTCTTACGACCATTAGGATCCGCAAATGAACGCTGTAACCCAAGGCCACAAACTTATTTAATCCAACACTGCATCTAGTACCGCGTGATTAAAGAGATTGCCACCATCAAACTCAAAAATGGTAAAAATTCCAGAATGGATATTAAGGGCAAGATATGTCAGGACTTGAAATTTCAGTTGCAGTAGCTTGGAAACCATTTTTTTAGTGCAAGATGGAGATGAGTTTTTCCCAAGCAGAATGGATTTTTGTGACTGAGCATTACTTCACAACGCACAAATTTGATTACGATGCCAACTATCCGTGCCTTTATTTTTGAGTATAACATTTTATTCTAGATTTAGTCTATTTTGTCTAAACTCAGAAAAGACGGGGGCCACTCTTCGTTTCTGGTGGTGAACTTTCACAGTTTGATTACCTAGCAGAAAATCGTGATCTTGATGGTTTCAAGAACATCTGGGAAGGTCTCTTTAAACGATTGAACAATATTCCCGTAAGAATATCCTGCGAAGTAATGCTCAATCATAAAAATTCTTTCTCCTTGGGAAAAACATTTCCATCTTGCACCAGACACACGGCTAACAGTATGAGCTGCAACTGAAATTTCAGTACGTGTAATAAGGATTCATTGAAACAATTAGCCACGTTAAAAATACTCATTTTGGAATTTCCGCAGTTTTTGAAATTTTGAGGTGCGTGATATTTTGATCGCCGAGTAGTATTACATATAAATTTGAGTATGACAAAGCACCTAGGATTATCGGTTGAAGACGAGGGATGCTGGGATTGGAATTATTTTGATTATGACGAAGCACTCTATGGCTAGCTACCTAACGGGATAGCTGCTTCTGTGAAAACTTCTAAGAGATACCATCCACCAGCGGCTGAGCGGTGAAGTCGCTGAACACTGGTAGTTCGGTCCGAGTTCAAATCCCCCCTCCCGAACGGGCTGGCTGCATATGCATTTTCGTGGTTTTCCTCATGAGTAACGTGTATACGAGCCAGTTTCCCTTAGAACGTCCTCCACGAAGGCATTCCTTCCCTTAGGCAGATAGCTCTTGAGATTTTGGTATAATCACATAAACTAAACCAGTCTATGAGATAACGATCGTATTCACATTGCACATGGGGAAAACTATGAAAACCTTATGTACCCAGCCTTTTCTTAATGATTAGAACCCTGTCAAACTACCGGTGTTCGTTCAGTGATTATACAGCTTTGTCGCTGATGCAGCAAGGATGCCTTTGTGAAGCAATTTGTAGGGGAAATTGGGGCGTATTTACCCTAGACACGGCATGTATAACGTGGATATGAGTCACAGTCACTTAAGACCACCTCTATGAAGGCTTTCTTTGAAAACGCTTCGTCTTACTCCTCGAGTCATCTGCAAAATTGCTACTTTATTTCTGTACGACAGAACAGTCGATCTAATTATTATTGATGAATTTATTATTCCAGTGCTTACCTGAGCAATTATGTGCCTCCAAAACCATGAAAATATTTTGTTTGTGGTTTCATTTCGCAGTTTTGCTGTTAAAATCTTTACTTTATGCCAGCAAGTTTTGTTCCACCAATGGCCGTGCAGTAAAACCGCTAAACACTGGCAGTTTGACCCGGGCTGAAATCTTGGTGTTCTGCTAGGCTGCACAGGAATTTTCATGGTATTGCCAATGTATAAATGTTTTTCCATATGTATGATCGACAGCATTTTCTTGATATGTCCTCTGCGAATGTTTTCCTCTCTTTGAGAAGGTAGCCCTTGTGTATTTTGCTGTAACTTAAATACTCCTAAACTTATTTTGCACTCTGGGAAAGCCTTGAAATTGCGTATGCAGGAAAGCATTCACCGGGATTTGAAATCTGGCCGAGCTCCAAGTGTTCAGATGTCTTTATTTTACCACTGATAGGACATAGCTAGTATTAGAATGAGAGAAAATGTTTTGTCTCGTTAAAAGAATGCATTGCACAATTTAATTCCAAATAATGTTCTCTTATTTAAAATTAATTACATTCCTTCGGAATATTTAAGACTTTATTGTCACAGTTTAGACTGGGAAATTGTATGCTAGATTCTGACTGTTACATCTATATAGCAATGTCTAACAAAAGTCAATAATATTGTAATCTTGAAGAGATTTGGCAGCGAAACACAATTCATAAGCAAAAATGCAATGACTACGATACTACGAAGAAATGAATTAACATAATAATGATTACTAGCGCGGGAAATAAATGAAACAAACTTAGAAAGAATTGTTTGTCATCATGATATGATAAAAGAGATCGTAGAGTCAACTTAATTTTTAGAAAACGAAAGTTTGATACTAGTTTTACCTCAACAATAAAGGCAAAGTCCAAACTTTACTTTAAAATAATTTCTGTGACAGTATGCCACAGAGAATAAAAATATTGTATAAACTTACCTGGGATTACAAAAGGATTTCCTTTTTATTGACACTCTATTATGGAGATTTTGAAAAGATTTGAAAGCATCGACGTGTAAAACTCAGTTTTACAGAAATGGAATACCTTAATTGGCGGAATAGCTTTCAAATGGCAAGAAATGAAAATCACATAAATCTTTGAGAGCGTCAATTCAATTCGAAGGTTTCACAAATGGGATTAAATTTCTTACTTCAAATTCTCGTTGTTTAAAGGAAAGAATTATCGATCTTTTCTCAAACATCACCTGAGCGGCTTCTTACTACCTCACAGTGGGACAGTGCATTAATATTTAGCGTCTTTGCCCTGAAGAGTTAAAAAATTCATATTTTTTTAAGTTTGACTTGAAAAACAAACTTAATCTTCATTTATACTAAAGCTAGCTTTATTTTCCATTGTCTTTTCATAACTAGGAAGGCGGATAAAAACTCTATTATATAATTTTTCAGTGCATAGTTTAAGAGGTCTTTTGAGATGCAAGCATAATTTGCTAAATGAGTTTTATTTTGAATAAGATAATTCCCAAGAAACATAGAATGTACGCTTTGTAAGTAACGTGATAAATAATAATTGAATTACTAGAGTTTGAAAAATGATTCCATTGCTTATAAAATGTTTTGAGGTGGTTTTCACTAAAACATTTTGTACAAATATGTTCTAAAATGCCATTGTTAATTGTAGCTACAAACGCTAAAGTGAGAGGTACGAAATAATAGTAGAAGCGAATAAGTAAAATTGAAGAAAGTCAACAACAACTCATTTATTATTTCATACAACTTAATGCACACTGCGAAAAAAAAATGGGACAGTTCTATATCTCCCGTTCTACTGAACCGATTGACGAAATTCAACTTGCGTTTTTCATGTCTCGAAAGCGCGTATTAGGATATACAGATGGAGAACAAAATAATGCGAACACCTGTGAAATAATGGAAAATCTTTATTAATAGGGGGTTGGGCCACCCTTTGACTGAAGTAAAGATTGCATGCGAAGTGGGATAGATGCATAAAGGTCATGGACAATATTTAAAGGAATGTTAAGCCATTCCTCCTGCAGAGCGGTCTTTACTTCCGAAAGTCCGGATGAAGGTGGAAATCGGGAACGAAGTTTAGACACCAAATATGCACATAAATGTTCAATAATATTCAAGTCCGGAGACTAAGGGAGCCAAGCGAGATGTTCAATTGCATCGTCATGCTCTTCGAACCATTCTTGAATACACCTAGCAGTGTGGATAGGGGTGTTGTCGTCTTGTAAAAGCGGTCGCTCCCCAGGGAATACAGTCCGGACAAAAGGATGGACATGATCACCTAGAATACTTAAATAGTAATTGGATGTGATCCTCCCATGCAGAATAACAAGTGCCCAAGACCGCGCCAAGATATCGCACCCCATACCATAATGGCGTTACTCCCATGCTTCACAGTCGGTAAGAGGCAGTCAGGATGTAACGCTTCTTTGGGCGTTCTCCAGACATAAATGCATCCAGTCGTCTGAAATAAGGTGAATGACGATTCATCTGACCATATTACCTGTTGCCACTGCTGTGGGGACCAGCCATTGTGATCTCTGAACCATTGGCTTCGCTTGAAAGCATTAGTTGCTGTTACCATGGGTTTACGAATTGCCACTCTGCCATAAATGTTCGCAGCATGAAGTTTCCTTTTGACAGTTTTTGTTAAAACGTGTCCTAGAGATGACTGTTCATTTCGGATGTTATCTCGGATAACGATTGCTTGTGCTTTCGGACTACTATGCGTTTCAAGACCCGTTTATCCCTATCAACCAGCTTTGACATTCGGCCACTTTGTGCTTTGAAGACGTCGTCTTACCCTCTTTCGTGTTCGCTGTCTTAACGGCTGATACCGTACTCCTTGCACATCCCACAAGGTTTGCTGTTTCCGTAACCGATGCTCCCCTTAAACGCGCTCCAACTATCATTCCTCTTTGGAACTCTGACAGATCTGACATTTCAACTTCTCACAGACAGTTCGATCGAAGCATGCAACGCAGATGACTGCTGTTGAAAGACTGACACCTTCCTCTTCACGCTCACTAGGTGGCAGACTTCTGTTGCAGGTGTCGCGGCTGTACTGCAGGTGTGAAATATGTCATACGTTTTCACAGGTGTTCGCATTATTTTATCCTGTGTGTGTATATTACATTTATATATCGCAATTTTCTAAAATAAGTATTTTTCCACAAAATCGGACTTTTTTTAAATGACATGGCAATTGTTTTGAATATCTTGATTCTATGGCTCAAATTATGACAAACTGCCGAGTTTTGTATAAATCGCACGAGTAGTTTTTAAAAATATTGCTCTTAAAAGTTTAGCTCTTCGTTGTTAACTGAATTTGATGTATATTTATTACTATCTCTTTTTTTTTATTAAACTTACTGGATTCCTTCTTCCAGAATTCGAAATTTGAGCTTAGTCCAAATATAATAAGCTTATTTTCTGTGATTCATTTTTAAAATTTGTATTTTTAAATAACTTTCATAAATTTTTCGAAAAACCTTTTGTATTATTACCTATAAAAATTTTAACATCATCTCAAAGTAGATTTATTTCTAGGCACACTTGCAAAAAATTAGTTTTGTACTAAAAATTTCCTAAGATATACGTAAATTGATATATTGGCGCGTTTTGAAATTTAGCATATTCGTTACAAGTGATAATAACGCCAAATGTAGTTTACACCCAATGTTAAAATTATTTGAAAGTAATGTACGTGACCTTTTTTCCGCTCGTATACAATAAAAAAAGAAAAGAAAGTAGGTTACTATAAATTAAGAAATTCGCCAAGATAAATTTTTAAATTTCTCAGTAAATTCCGCACCAAAACTTACAAAATTTAATATTTAGGCATAATTTGAATCGTAGAATCGAAATGTAGAAAAATATTGGTATGTTTTTTCAGAAAAAGTCCGACTTTGTGTCAAATTACTTATGTTAGATTAACGCTATATATAAATCTGATACATATCCTAAGTCGCGCTTTCGCAACCTGAAAAACGCAATTTGAAGTTCGTCAATCGGCCCAGTAGAACGGGAGATATTGAACTGTCCCCCCCTTTTTCGCAGTGTACTTAAATTTAAAAAATCTAATATGTTAAAGGTGGGATTTCATTGGTTGGTTTACTTTTCATGTTGGTTTGTTTATTCGAATACGTCGTCAACGCACAAAGGGGACATCTACTTATGGGAAAAGACGCTTTCTTAACGAAGTTACTTATGAGAAATTAGTGCGTATTGTTGCTTGATATGCTTTACCACTTACAGTGTTATATTAGGAATATGCTATTAACTTCGATTATTTTGAAACATTATGAGTACATTAAGTGATCTGAAATTCTAATTCAATTAAATTCACATTTTCTTTAAGTATAAAATGAGTAGAAACCAGGTTTCTTTAAAAGCTCTCCATGAGGCATGCTTTCTCATAGGCAGGTAGTCCTCCCGTGTTTTATCATAATCTAAAATAATTCTAAAAATTATTTACACCGCCGATCAACAGCTCCGATCTTGCTATACACATGCCGGATAGTCCATCATCTCTTAAAGCTCAGCTCAGCTTGTTCAGAACTGTATTCCATGCATGAAAATACAATTTTCCAGCTTTCACATCCTCAAAGCACTTGGTGATATTTCCATACAACTCTTGTAGCAACACAGAGGCGGTTCCATAACTACAAAACAGCCTTTGTATTTGCCACCAAAGTGGTATGGCATGGCATTTGCTGGTAGGAATGGATTACTTAAATTTTGGTAAAGCACTCAAGGACTTTGTGTTTAAAGGTAGCGAAGACTTCCTGGAAATTAAGTAAAAATGGCTCGTAATCCTGTGACACATGTCGAAAACCAAAACCAATTTTCAGCAGACAGCTCGTTTGACGGAATTTCATCTCAGATCAAACTACCAGTATTTAAACGTTTACTGCTCGACTGATAGTGCGTCGTGCTTGCTGATAAATATAGGAATTTTGCTAGGAAGTTCCCGAGCAGCAGCAAGTAAAATCATAAACAAAATATCGTCACGGTGTGAAAAAAAATGGCTCATTCTCACGTTACACATGGATAAAACCATCGAAATTCCCAAACAGCAGGAGCGTTTACCGGGCTTTCAGCCGGGCTCGAACTACCAGTGTTTAGCGTTCTACCAATCGAAATGCAAGTGCGCCGTGCATGCTGGTAAAAAATAAGAATTTTAATTGAAAGTACCCTTCCAGCAGCAAATAAAACTTTAAATGGTGTTGTCATGGTGACGGAAGCGAATGACTGAAGAGGAATAAATTTGTCAACAGTAACTAAACTGACTGTTCTAGATGACGTTTATCTGAGATCTTATAAAAACAAAGTAACAGTTTTACTGATGATTCGGGGAGTAATGTGGAGACTTTTCAAAATTCTTCACCTTAGTTTTGTTTGGAAAATAAATATGCCAATGCAAATTTGATAAAAGATGACTTTTGTAAAACTACTTTACTGTCGCAAATTGGCATATTTGTTACATACATTAAATTTATTATTATATTCACATTTCAGGTATTATTCTGATAACTATATACGTTAGCTAATAGCCTCTATAATTGTATTATTTGCTACGCAGATTAGTACAATACTGCATTTTATCAGATAAGAGGCAGAAAATTCCCCATATGCTAAAGCCGAATTCGGTTTTAAGTATTGTATATATTTATTTATGGAAACATAGCTACAAAACAACAAGGGATCAGGTGATGGATCTATTTATTGCATGTGGTACCATGGCTACAAATCTGTCAGATAATTCCAAAAATGTGGACCTTCATTCAAAGATTTAAGAATATGTTTGCATTTTTACTTACATCGCTATTTTTTTTTTGGTTGTAAGAACTAAGCAAAATGCACTCAATACATTTTTAATGCTACATCATTCAATTTTTCTAGTTAAAACTCTAATAAATATTGCGACTCAAACTAAGGAGCTGCTTAATTTCATACGTCCATTTCTCATTATTAACAGGAAACTTAATTATCAGGAAAAAATATCTTTCACTGTGTTGTAGATTTTATTGTACTTAATATATAATAAAATAATAATTCTTCATATACATATATATTAAACCAATTTGTTTTAACCTTCTTTCTCCATTTTGATCAAAATATAGCTTGGCTACTTGAGAAATGGTCTATAAACGGCCGAGGTTTAAAATCGCTGAATATTGATAGTTCTGCCTGGATTCAAATTCTAGCGATCGGGTTAGCTACATGAGAGTCTTTGTGGATTTTCTCATGCGTAACGTGACTGCTAACCAGTTTCCGTTATAAAACACTTTGTGGAAGTGTTCCTTCTCAGAGTGAGACAGCACTCACGTGCTTTACCGGAATCAATAATAATCCCAATGCTGTTTCAGAGATCTTGGTATGCAAGTATCCGATAATCCAGCTCCTTGTTAAGCTCAGCGGGATGCATACTGGTATTCTGGGCTACAGCGCAAGAGTTTACAGCTTCCATATCCAGAAAATAATCGGCGAATTTTTCCTTACGACTCGGCATGAAACATGGGGATTCTATGGTAATCATAAACACAGATAGTCCCCGTGATTCATAACAAGTAATAAGGCATAAAGTTTGGGCTGCCCAACGGGAATCGTGGTTAGCAACTCTCACTGGCGTACCGATGGGCTCGGTTCGAATCTCGGGAAAGTCATGGATGTTTGTAAAAATGTATAGTTTCTGTGCGGCAGGAGGATACTCTAAATATGCGGCGAAAGAAAAGTCCCCTCGAGAGGCTGATGGATGAGGAAGAGGGGTGGGATATCCTCGGAACCGTTCCTCCCCTGGATGCTCTCCCTCAAAATTGGGGTTGGAACTGAGCTTAAGTCGGGCTGTCACCTATATGGTGCTCAAGGCGATGCCAACGACAGACTCATTTGTTTCCTTGCCACGATGAATAGCTTCGGCTTGTACTAACCATTGACTGGCAAGTGAAATTGGTCACAGAGTAACAGGCTTGCTGGTTGATTTATTACTTAGATTATGGCAAAGCAGTCGATGGCTATTTTCCACAGAAAAAGAAGCCTTCTTGAAAGTCTTCTTAAGGGAAACTGGCTCATACATGAGTAAAGCATCGAAAATTCCAATGAAGCAAGCCCGTTAGCTGGGATTTGAACCCTAGTAGTATTCGGCGGTTTCATTAGTCAGCTGTTTGAGGCCTTTTAGTTGCCAGAAATTAGTGAATACAAGTAATAATTTATTTAATATTAGTTACGGGTATTTCTTTTTCAAAACTTTAAGGTCCAGTTTAAGAAAATGCTCACTTTCATACACTGCTTTATCATTTATGCTAGGACACGTCGTCATCAAAGGAAAAAAAAACTTTTCATTGCGTTGCTAATTTTTACTGAAGCGCCATGCATATTGAAATAGTAATTTCTGGTTATAGCATTACGAAAATATTTCCCCGCTCCTCACTTATACAGCTATTAGTTCAGCTTTGTTACTTAGACGCTGGCTTCTAGAGTACCGAATCACTGAACTTCGGCAAATTGATCCGGGTTCAGATCCCAGGGAATGAGCTGGCTGCACTGGAATTTTTGTGGATTTGCTTATAAATAACACGAATATGATCCATTTTCTGTTAAAATGTTCTCCAGGAAAACATCCTACCTATAGGTTTATGACGCTCCTGGTGCTTCACACAAAACTAAAATTATATTAATCCTATTTCAGCGATCTTGCTTAAACGTATCCAAAAAATGGCATCTCCTCTTAAAAGTCAGTATGATTCAGATCGGTATCATATACTTAGCAACGTTTTCTTATGATCTTTCAAGTAACACGGAGGTGATTCGGAAATCATGAACACAAACCAGTTCTTAAAAAACACCTTCAGTAGTATATTATAAGACTTAACCGGTTTTTTGAGTAATTTAGATTATGGCAAAGCACTACAAAGCTATCTGCCTTGGAGAAGAAAAGACTATACGGACATTTTTAAGGGAAACAATCTTGAGCTGATGTTATACATGTTCCTTTTGGATAGTAGAAACTGTGCTCGTGTATTTTATGCCCACAGAATAGAGACTGTCAGAGTAAAATATTAAGCCGGTCCATAAAATCCCAGGGTGTAGTAGAGAAGGGTTGTTTCATCTGATTATGGCAAAGCACACCAGGACTATCTGCTTAAGGGGAGGGATGCCTTTGTGGAGGACTTTCTAAGGCAAACTGACTCCTATACACTTTACACATGGGAAAAACCACGAAAATGGCCATGCGGCCAGCTCGTTTGCGGGATTCGAATCTTGGATCGAACTACCAGTGTTCAGTGACTTACCGCTCAGCCGCTGGTGGGCCTAGTAGGGAAGGGAAGACGTCGTAAAGGACTTTTATTGAAACTTTCTTGAATTCACGTTACATTAGGGATGAATGAGACAAATACCCATGCTGATAGACAGTTCGTTGTTGTTTAAACCCATGTCAAATTACTAGTGTTCAGCTGATTCATCACTAACCCTCTGTTGGGATTTTAACTGCAAACATCCTTAGAAAATAATTAAAAAAATTTTTTAAACATTAGTTAAATCTGTTTTTCTTTCAAAACTCGAAGCGATTCTGCGACGCAGTCAAAGAAATTATTCAATAACCATTAACCTCAGGACATGTCGTCGACAACAGGGGAAAATTCCATTGTTTTGTTAATTGTTTTAGACTAATATATAATATAAAAATAATTCCTGGCATAGATTCGACGAAATTACATTCTATATTATATGAAATATATTTCTTCTTGGAACCCAATGCAACAATTAGTTCAGCTTTGTTAGGAGGCTGTTAGAACGGCAAACACTGGATGTCTGTTCACACGGTTACATTGTAGCGTACAGACTGGCCCGTATGGCAATTTTCATCCCTTCCCGCCTGTAGTTTGAGCAAAAACCAGCTTTCATTAAAAGGTCCCGCACAATAGCATCCTTTCAGTTATGTAGATAGCCCTTACCTACTATACCGTAATCTACAATAATCCTGACTCTTCTTGGCGATCTTGCTCATCCAGTATTCCAGCTTTCCTTAAAGGCCAGTATGATTCTTTGCGAAATCAGCTTTCCATATTGGACATCCTGAAAATACAGGTGATTTTACCTTACAACTCTCAGAGCAATACATCCGCAGTTTCCTATTTACAACACAAACCGCCTTTGCATTGCATCCTGAGAGAGGTACGGCATACCATTTGCTGGTGCGATTGGATTACTTAAAATGTGATAAAGCACACGACTGCTTAGTGCTTAAAGAAAAAGAAGTTTTCATGGTAGACTTTAATTAAAACTGCCTGTTACTTATATTACCATTGGGAAAACCATGAAGATGCTAAGGCAACTGATTCATTTGCTTGGGAAACTTAGTCCAGGGCGAGCTACCAGTGTTTATTGGTGTATGGCTCGACTGCTAGTGCACCGGGGTAGCTGGTAAATATAGGACAGCCCAAAGCTCGTATAGTTGTTAATGATGCTGATTGCCACAGGGATTAGCACGTGCTCGAATCTCGGAGATAGCATGGATGCAAGTATATGGTGTCTGTGAGGTAACTGGACACTCAAAATATACGGCACATCGAAAGTCCTCTCGAGAGGTTGTCGTAAGGAAGAGGGGGGAGATCTCAGACCGCCTCCGCGGTATGTTTCCTTAAAATTGGGAAGGTACAGTTAGAGCGGCGGGACTTTTCCCGTACAACTAATGGTGAAATTCTAGTTTCTCGCTCACTTCTACATGTAACTTGGTAAATATAAGAATTTTGTCAGGAAATTCCCGCGCAGCAACAAATAAAGTCATACACATATCGTCACTGTGCATGAAGCGCAGGAAAGGTGCCCAGGAAAAGAACTACATTTATAAATTTGTGAACATTAATTAAATTTGCTATTCAAAATAACGTTTTTAGAAGATCATATGGTAATAAAGTAGCAGTTTTACAGATGATACGGGGAGTAAGATGGAGAATTTAAGTTGTATGTAAAAGAGAAACATACCAATGCAAAATAATAATAAAAAAAGATGCTTTTTCTGCGAGTTAACTAACTGATCCCAAATGGCCTAAAATTCTAACAGCCAAGTAATCGCAGCTTTATTACTTGGCCGTTAGAATAGTAATATGTCTCAGCACAGGTTTTCTGACCACAGGCCGACAGTTCCAGAGAACAAAAATACTGCTAATAATAATTTTCGTCAAGGCTGTCAAATGTAATGTGAGTAAAAGCATCCACGAACGCATCCATTCCATACAGAGATAGGTCTCGCGTGCTTTACAATACTCTAAAATAATCGTATCCATACATTTTCGATCTTCTTATGCAAGTAGCTGAAAATCCATCTCTTCTTAAAAGTTAGTATATCTCATATCGGTATTGTTCTTGGGTAACACCAACTGCATCTTCCAAATCTTCAAAAGACTCGATGAGTTTTCCTTACAACTCTGTACGTAAGACCGAGGCAGTTGCATAACTACAAACACGAACTACGTCGGGTTTACGTACCAGAGAAGTATAGGATGACACTTAGTGGTTAGATTAGCTTTCTTAGGTTAACAATAAAGAGACGGAAGTCTTCATGTAAGAAAATGGGCTAGTACTCAAGTTTGACGTATGGCAAACCATGAAAACTGCGAATCAGCCAGCTCGAATAAAATACACGTTTTGCCGGGATTTCAGGCTGCGTTAAACTACTAGTGTTTATCAGTGTACCACTTGAAAGCTAGGGCACCGAACTTGCTGATAAAGGTAAGGAATTTACCAGGAGGTCGTCGATCAGCAACTCAGTCAGCAACTAATAAAGCTATAAACCTTGTTGGAAGGCCAGAATAGCCCAAGAGCAGGATTGAATTCATAAAATTTTCAATAGTATCGTAATTGAGCATTCTAAAAAGTTTTATACCGTATGTTATAAGAATAATATAGCAGTTTTACAGATGATTCATGGAATAATATGGAGTTATTTCAAATTTCTTTACCTTCAGAAGAGAAACACACCAATGTAAAATCCGATAAAAAGATTATTTTTGCGAAAGCTAACTAACTGTCGCAAATTAACAAATAAGATGCATGGATTAAATTTATTTCTATATTAACATCTCAAGTATTGTTCTGATAACTATGTTTGTTTGTTTATAAAATCTATAATAATATTATTTGCAACACAGATGAATATCAAACATCATCTCAGCACATAAGAGGGAAAGTTCCAAATACAGCGGAATTTCTGTATAGGTCCGCTTTGAAATATTCCCAACTTGGTATAACCCAGGAACACTTTATCGACGACAGGAGAAAGAGATCTTTCATTGCTTTGGTAATTTTTTATAAGCCCGACATGTGAAACAATAATAATTCATGATGTAGATTTGACCAAATTATATTATGTAAAATATTTCTCCACTTGGCCTTTAATGCAAGACTTCCTTAGTTAGCCGTTAGAATTGTAATATTAATGACCGGAGACCATAAACTCCAGGGAACGGAATGATAGCATTAATTTTCGTCTTTGTCGCCAAATGTAACGGGAATACAAGCAGTCTTAAAATGTCTTACAGGAAGACATCAATTCCAAAGACAGATAGGTCTCGCCGGATTTACCATAATCTAAAGTAACCGTATCCGTACATTGTCGATCTTCTTACTAAAGTAGGCGAAAATCCATTTCCTCTTAAGGGTTAGCAGGTCTCAAAAGGGCATTCTTGGTGACAGAGTAGTATGGAATGGCACTCGCTGGAGGGATTAGATTGCATAGGTTAGGAAAAAGTACTCTAGGCTTTAGAGATAGATAAGCCTTCGCATAAGAAAATGGGCTGGTACTCGTGTTACCCATACGGAAAATCATGAAATATTGGCAATCAATCAGGCGGTTTGCCTGGATTTCAGCCCGAGTCGAACTACCACTCTACTATACTACTCTGTTTAGGGGTTTACCATTCGAAAAGTGGTGTACGGGCTTGTCGATAAAAGAATAGATAAGGAGTAAGATGAGGAATTTAGAAAAGTCTGCACCATATTTCTATGTAGAGTAACATACCAATGTAAAATCTCATAAAAGATGGCTTTCTCAAAGTTACTAACTGTCTCAAAATGAAATATGCGATAGATTCCGTTTTAGACACTGTTCTGATAACCGATCTGTTTTTCGTTACTTAATACCAACATTTATAATGATAGTATAGGTTAATGAAAAACATCTCAGCCCATAACAAGGAGAAAATTTCAAATACAGCGGTACCTAGGTATAAGTCTGCACTAAAGTATGCCAGACCTGGTATACGTCCTGTTTGGATATGAAAAGGTTTGTTCACTATACGACATTTACTTGGAATATGACTCCAGCTTGATGAGACTGGACTGTGCGCACTACCCTTGTTTACGTCTTTCGAGATAGTACTAATCAAATAGATGTTAATCAAAAGTAGATACTAATCAAATTTAAACAGACTTCGTGCGAAGCTAATGCTGCAACTGTTGGTTGCTGACCTACCCTCCGTTCTGCTCTCCGTATCAGGCTGGAGAACAAGTTCGAAAGAGGGACAATAAGCGAAATCTCTTACATCGCTTTCTCCGGGGTTACAGATTAAAATTTTCCGTGCACCAAAGAACCGATTCAACCAAATCCCGGAGCGCTAGGATTTCTCCTGAAACACACAGCAATGGGTGTGTAGTTTATGAAACCAGTCAACAGAGCGATCGTCAAGCTACTCCAGTCGGATGGCTGTCGCACTATCCTATGTTACAGTATAGACTGCTTTTTGAGAGAAAGAAACGGGCTCGGATATTTTATGTCCCCTAGAGCCGAGACTGTCAGAGTATAATACTAAGCCAGTATATACGACCCCAGGGGGTTAATAGGGAAGGGAAAGCGTCACAAAGGATATTTAACTGACATGTTTCCGTATTTACGTTATGCATGTGAAAAATTGGGAAAATATCCATGCAGGCAACCTATGGGCCAGGATCTGAGTACAGGCTGAACTACCGGTTATCAGGGGTTTCACTGCTTGACCGCTGGTGGGCGTTTCGTTGCAAGCATTGAGCGGAAAGAGTTTAATTTTTTTTCAAAACTTAAAGTGGTTCTGAGGCGTACCTAAGTAATTGCTTAATTTCTATTAATCTAAGAAGCTAACAACGGGAGAAAAAACTTTCATTGCTTTGCTAATTGTTTTTGAGCCCGATAGATAACACAGTAATAATTATATGTATAGATTCAACCAAAGTAGGTTCAAAACCCAGAGAACGGGTTAGATACATGGGATTCGTTATGGGTTTTCTCAGACGAATATTAACCAGTTTCTCTTAAAACGTCCTTTACGATGGTGACATAGTAGATGCCATAGTCAGATGGCACTCCTCTGCTTTTCTGGAACCTAAAATAATCGCTATCCTACTTTGATCGTCTCGGTATGCATATATTTGATAATCCAGAACTTCGTTAACGTCAACATCATTCAGATCTGCATTCTGGATTTTCCAACTTCCACATCCTCAAAACACGTCGGCGACGTTGCCTCTCAGCTCTTGGTGTGACACGAGGGAAGTTTCGTAACTATAAACACGAATTTCCCTTGTATTGCACATGAGGAGCAGTATGGCATGGCACTTGTTAGTGGAACCGAATTATTTAAACTACGACAAAACCTTTGAAGTCGGGGAGGACTTGAGGGAATATGGCTTGTATCAAAATTAACTACGGGGAAAATTACATGCAGCCAGTCCGTTCATCGGGGTTCGAACCTGAGATGAACTACAAGAGTTAAATGATCTTAATCACTAGGCAAGTGGTCGGCCTGAAAGTCAGGCAGTGACAATTAATTTCAGAAATTATTCCTACGATAAAAAAACCCCGATTAAGTGGTTTTAGCAGAATAATTATAAACACGTCTAGAAGTCAATACCTAGGAATGGAATTAGCCGGTCTTAAGACGTTAAATCCTCCTATCACTAACCTGTAATACTCACTCCGAACTGCCCCAACAAGACGACACCATTACGGACATTGCCAAGTCGTGCAGCGTACCTACCATCGAGTACGTTTTTGTGAGCAAGACATTAAATATACCACCAAGATCTGCTCAAGCCCCCCTCCCCATATTGGGAAGCGACCCGAAGCTTGATGGCGTCTAGAAGTCAATGCCGGAAGCTTCTCTCTTGTGAAGGTAGTGAAATTCCCAACTTACTAAGCATTGAAGGAAGATATACGAACTGAAGTCTGGTCCACCTTGGAATCTACCTGAAGAATAACATGTAGGAGTTCCAGGTCCCGCTATTCGCCGCGATTAAAGTATAAATGAATGTTGTTTAATATGTAGGAGCTTGGTTCATGTATATTATATACCCCCAGAGCCAAGACTGTCTGAGTACAGATCTCAGCCAGTGTAATAATCGGCCCCAGGAGACAATGTGAAGGGATGAATAATATATCATTAAAAGCTGATTTTATATATATTGAAGTGTATCTAAGCTTTATAAAAATAGTCCGTATTTTTTTTTTCTTAATTATATTTATTTTACTGATATAACAGAAATACAGCGAGTGAGCAAAATCTCAGAGTCTAAATTTTCATTCGGGTTTCCTTTGACTGTAGATACATTCCAATAATTTTAATATTATTATTTTCAGATTATGTTCAATAAAAAAGATAAATTCCTGCAAAAGTGGTTATCTTTGACAAAAAAGTACGAAAGAAGACTTTAACTTTGGCGCATACTAAATTAGTACCGTGTAATCTAAAAAAACCCGTTACAGACGTTCATATTTAACTCTGAATGCTTATATAAAGTGATTTATTTCATATCCTTAATGAAGATTTATCCCATTACTTTGGAAATGACATTGCTTTCAGAGATAAGGTCCTTTCAGTTTCTTTGTTTTAAGTATTCCATGGCTGACATCTTTATTTCACATAATTTTCAGACTGAATCAGACGCCTTATTACAAAAGCTTCGTTGTTGATAGCTTGCGCTTTATATAAGATATCCCAACAGTATAAAATTTCGTTCAGTCACTCGGCGTTTTGCACATACGTTAGTGTGTAACTGACTGTTAGTGTGAGAGTATAATATATAAGCATGAAAACTGATTATTCAAATATCATTTTAGAATTATTTTTTACACTCAAGTTAAGATTCAGATATGCATTCAAGAAAAGAATTTTTATGTGAAAAATTAATTTTTTATTTAGAAATATCATAAATCAAAACTTCCACAGAATTTCCGCTGCATTTAAAAGTGAAATCAGTTTACGATCTGAAAACTCCAAAGCGTTTCTCGAGTATTTGACTGTTCAGAATCTTCTTCCATGCTTTCTTTCATGCTTAAAGTTCCCCAGTCGATACCATTAACAAGATTAGGAAATAACAGCTTCAATTTTGATGCATGCGCGGGTGAACTGTGTTTACCTGAAACGACACCCTTTAATGGTCCCCCAAAGACATTTCACGGAAGACAGTGAGCGATTTGCTTAAGTACTTTCCTTCACTCTGGTACTTAGTCTGTTGGAATTTCTTAGACCTTTAAATATGTCGTTTCAATACCGTAGGGTTTAATAAGATAGTAGACATGTGATATACAGAGCAGAATTTTAGTTCGGTATTTTTTTTTCTGTACTGAATTGCTTTAATTATTTAGATATGAAGATATATTTATTATATTGTTCGAATTGTATTATTTAGGATGATGTTTCTTCATTTTCATTATACGTTATTTCAAGAAAGAAGTAAACTAAATTCTAGCTGTGAAAATAATCTTGTTCTCAAATGCAATAATATTATTGATTCTGAAATACAATTATAATACTGAAATCACATTTCTTATAATACAACAAAGAAACTAGTACTAATATTCAAAGATGATTCAATGATTACTTTCTTAAATTATGCTTTAATTTGAAAATCACCTTGTTTGTTACCAGGGTGATAGAGGTGCTAACTGCCTCTGTCTTCGGCTGGGGATGGAATTCTGAAGAAAGCAGGGATGTTTGTAAGTGTGTATGGTATGGCATGGAAGCACTTAAAGTAATGTTGAGCTTAAAATTCTCTAGACAGGTTGATGGTAGGGGTAAAGAAGGTGACTGGTGACGGGGATACTTGATGTCTAGCATAGGTAAGCAATTGTAAGAGGGTAGAAGAACCTCAGATCCTATCCCTGTGGTATTATACTTCAAAACTGGGACGGAGCTTTCCCTTTATCATGGGTGTAATTCGGTCACCCCTTTGGTGCATTCAAGGCAAGGGTTTCGTCAATGAAAAACTAAATGATCCAATAGGGTCTATCATTCCCGAGGAATGCTTAGCTAGAAAAGTGTCCGGCTGTTGAAGGAAAGAAAAACTTTAATTTGTAACTAAGAAATATTTACCTGAAAATACAAGTCAAGGACAAATATTTCAAGTTCGTAAAAGCATGAACGTTTGCAGTCTCAGATGATTGAATCCTCTAGACTGGATTATTTAGTTTAAGGTAAAGCACATAAGAGTTTTCTGACTAAAGGAAAGGATACCTATTTAGGGGGACGTTTTAACAGAATTGGCTCATGTTCACTTTACACAGGGAGAAAACAGATGAAAACTCTCCTGCACCCAGCCCGTTCACTCAGATTTAAGATTACCGTTCTGTCGCTAATGGGCTAATCCAAACTGACAATTTCAGAATTTCCAGGCTGTGTGGGATTTAAGGTTAAATCTATTAATGTTAGATTAATGTCCTTCTATAATTAACCAAAGGGGCCTACCAGACGAAACACGAGAGGATGAGATAACACTAATAGTTTCGACCCTGTAGGAATCTGATCGGTTACATGGCTCTTTTCATGGTCTTTCTCCGTGTGTAACGCAAACAACAGCTGTTTTTCTTCCCTCGGAATAAACCTTGCTATTTTTCTTGTAACGGGGCGTATCATTTATGTAACGGGCCATCCATATAATGGGGCGTATCATCCTAGTTTCGTCAGCAATGAACTCAGAAAGCTCCATCCTGACCTTAGTTGTATACTGAACACTCCTACACCGGTCTATCTACATGGGGGCGGCCTTAGAGACTCAGACCAGTTCTTCTGTGTTAAAGTAGGCAATTTAAGGCATTACTTACATGAATGAGCATATATTAATGCTAATGCTAATAATATTTAGGCCTTTTACACAGCACTTTACACCTAACTCAGAACTGTGTATCGCGAAGGACATGCTCAATCTCACATAACCTGTAATACGCATATCTTCTTCACATAGTCTAAACCGTTATTTTATAAAATATTTATTTGAATTTTTATTTTGACACTTGCACATATTCCTTAAAAAGTTCCTGTAATATCTGGCACAATATGTGATTCAATGAAACTGATGGGAATAATCCTATAATTTATGCAGTGAAACTTTTAAACTCATGATATTCTGTTCACTGATAGCAACACAGGATTCCAATGTATTTTCTTCAAGGGCCTTGCATGCTCATGTAACTCAACAATGGTTTAAATTATGTCGTAGTCCCCCGTTGTGTAGCGTGTAAACAGGTCAGTTTCCCTTAGAAAGTCCACGAAGGCATCACTTCCCTTAGGCAGATATCCCTAGTGTACTTTTATCATTATCTACAAAATTAAACCATTTTCCGGACCCTCCACGATCTGAAAAATGCAATTTCGGAAGACTTGATCAACAGGTCTATAAATCCTAAGAAATTAATATGATGCTAGTCTTGCTTTTCTGTCAGAGATGACCATACACCATATTAAAGAAAGATTACTTTTTAGTCATTTTTAAATGTTTATAAATTGAACTTAAACTCAGCATTGACATTAGCCAACTGCCAAACATGGTATTTTGTATTAACTAATGCTTTTGTACGAATTATTTCAACCATTTTTCGATAAGCGTGAGTTAATTTTTTTTCTCTGTCAATATCTTTTAATACTGACGAGCAAAGTAATTTTAAATAAGCTAAAGAAATTCATGTTTTATGTTTGGTACATGTTAAACGTATACTGTGACGAAATTGAAATAATAGGAAGGTATACGATAATAGGAAAGTATAGATTTTGATAGTTAGCAGACCGTTAAGTTTTTAAAATACGGAAGATTTACGGAAAACGTGCACTCAAATGCAAGCTAAATTTAATGCTTCTAAATTCTGCAAAATAATTTAGATTTTTGAAAATTTAAAATACACTGCGATGATTTAAACTCGAAATAACGTTACCTGAGTTTACAGATTCACATAATGTTAGATTGTCGCTAAAGCATGTAACGGTGTAGGTGGTTAGTAGAAATTCGATATCGAACTCATTTATAAAGCAGCCAGGTGTCTTGGATCCCAACGTAACGAATTAGCTGTGAAGCTGAAAACATATTTCAAGCTCTTTTGCGCATTTGCTGAAATCTGCCTCTCAGTGCTTCCAGCAAATCGAAGCAAACATAACACTTACTTTTTTATCTCCTTCCGCATACAAAGCTCATGTAAATGGATAGTCAAAATGAGCATATTTTATAAAGAAAATTTTCAAATTCAAATGGGTTACTTTTATTCACTTGTCTAGGTAGCTGTCATACTGGAGCAATATTTGATAATGACGATGAATGAAGTATTTATGAACGAATCAAATGAAATATTACTCTGACGCTGGCTATCGTATAGGTGTTAAACAATGCGAAGACTAACGAAAGAAAACTATTAGACTAGCCGGGCTTTTTGGATTTTATTTTCAGAAAAGTGAATAATCACATGTTAAACACTGACACTTAAATAAATCTTGTAAATTACGTTTATTATTTAAATTAATACCTATAATAAATAAATAGCTTATGTTGTGAATATTTATCAAATTAATCCATTAAAATTAATCAAGTTAAATTAAGATTAATTAAGTATCTTTGTATGCAAAAAGGCTAACAGGAGACAGTAAAATCTTAATTAGATTAGCTACTTTTCATTATCATCTTGTATCCGCTACCATGAACACCTTTTTTTTATCAGGCAGGTGAAATAAAAGGAAGTAACAAGATCTTCAATTGCTTCATATTATTTGATTAAAAACAACAGTTTTTATTGCTTGGAATTCGAAACCATTGCTCGCATTAATTTACCTTTCAACCTGAATTTCCTTAAGGAAACGCCTACCAGCGGCCGAGCGGTAAAATCGCTAAACACTGGTAGTTCGAAATGGGTTAGATTCCAGGAAAACGGGCTAGTTGCATGGGCGTTTTTGTGGTTTTCCCATACGCAAAGTACGTAGATCGTTTACCCCATACGTAACGTACGTTAACTCCATACGTAGATACGAGCCAGTTCCCCTTAGATAGTCGTCCACGAAGGACTCCATTCCCTTAGGCAAAAGCCCTCTCGTGCTTAGACACAATCAATCAAAACTTGAGGAATATTTCTGCACTGCAACCTAGTTTTCTAGTTAATGATATAATTTCCGATCGGTTCCAATCAAAGGCGTGGGAAAATGTATTCCGAGCTCCCCTTCTCTTTTTTTGATTTAATATTCCAACGTGCTCATGAAGCCCTATAAAGTCTACTGTATTTATCGTAACACCAACAATCTGATAGTTTTGGAATAGTTCTAATAAAGACCAGTTTATGATATTTTCATCTTTTTTCATGATATTTTCATAATTTCATGATTTTGTTTGTGTAAATTTAAGTTGAATTACTTTTTATCTATGGTAAGTAGTATGTTACAAGAATTACTTCAAACAAAAGTAAAAGAAATATACCATAGGAATTTAACATTTCATTCATTATTCGCAACAATGCAAACAACTCAAAAAACATTATTTTTAGTATGAGAAGAAATGGGAAATCTTTAAACATAGTAACCAGCTGACATTAGAAGGTTTGGTTTATTTGATTACGGCAAAGCACGCTATTGCTATCTGCTCAACGGCACGGATGTTTTAATGGAGGATTTTCTAAGGCAAACGTTTGGAGACTTTCTAAGGACCCGAATTCACGTTATAAATGAGGAAATCGTGAAAACCCCCACACAGCCATTCCATTCTTCTGGAATCGAATGCAAGTCGAACTTTAAGCCTATAATTTTTGCACTAGTGTATATTAGAGTATATTTTTAAGCAAGGCACTGTCTCAAAACTCTAGACCAAAATGAAGAACTTAGAACCTTTTTAACATAAAAGGAATATTCTTCCAGAGTTCTAATTACAGGAAGAATCTTTATACTATAATAACGTTTCGTTGATATTTAAGTATGGCTGTATTAGTTCAAGTGTAACTTGAATATGAACCCGCCTCTGTTCAAACTCCTTCACAAATGCTTCTTCTCTTAGGCAGATACCCTTCGCCTACTTTTCCGTAATTTGCTTGGATCCTGGAAAAGAACACGAAGTCAAACCATGATTATCCAACCCATGATAGTGAGATTTTCCATAATTATCCAATCCATCATAATAAGTCATTTTTCTCTATCATGTACAAATGAATTAAGGTGAAGAGAAAGCTTAATTAGAGAATATTAAGCCAGTAACTTTTGAAAGACGGGGGATCTGAACTTAATTTTGAAAGCTAATTTTAGTTAAAAAGTTTTTATGTTAATTCTTTTCTGTACCGCTTGTTGCTGCCATAAGTTATCACAAGAATGCAGGTTAGCTTGAATTCAAATAGCAAGCAAATCTGTAGTTTAGAGAGAGGGAGTTCTGTGGTAAATACCTGATATAATTGCTTGAGAGGAGTAGTCGACGTCCCGACTTGTGTATTTGATAGTTACGCTTTGCATTTGTGTGAATATAGCATGTGAATTCACCTGTCGGTGCCAAACTAATAAGTGGAAAATCGATACTGTTGTTCCCTGCATTAAATATTCGAGATACCGAAACACCGTAAACAGAGGTGGTAGAAATTCTTAAAACTTAGCTGTACAAGATGAAGCTGCAATAAACCTTCCAGTTAAACTTTTAACGCTTGTCTATGTTATTGAAGTTTTTGTGAATTTTTATTTAGTGCAAAGACAAAAATTCGTCAGAGCAAGGTAAGGTTGAACAATTCGTGGAGGAATTTCTGAGGAAAACTGGCTCATATTTGACAGTCTCAGTCGTCTGCCAGTTAAATTTCCAGTCTCAATAGTCTCATTCCACTCGGCCATTAGTAGGCCAGATGTAGCATGGGAAATGAAATGCTATAAATCAGGAGGGGATATTTTCCTTTTCTGTTTTATTATATTTTAATTTAGTATTTCTCTAAAAATTAAAATCATTTAATTATTTAATTTTTAAGACAGTCCATACTTACCTACATAATATTTTGAGGTATATTTTCTATTTCTGTATTTCATAAATTTCCCTCAACAGTTATTTTCTGAATTTACTTTATTTCTATAAGCTATTAAATCGAAATAATTTCCGATTTTCAATTTATAAACTGTGAAAAAAATTATATCTTTGGATTCAGATGATTTAAAAGAAACAGATAGCAATTCAACATTTAAATATTCAAATACTACTTAAATGCTACAGAAACTTCATCAGAAATATATCGTTTTAAAAATAACATAATCTTAGTAATTCTAGACTCTAAAACAGATGCTTAAAGGTACTTTCATAGTTAAAGGTATTAGTTGCTGTTGTACTGCAACTCATCATCTGAATTTTATGCATCTCTTCATCACATTATTAACACGTTCGCTGCCAACCACGAGTTACCTCGTAGGTCGAAGTAGGTCTCGTAGGTCGTTTGGCAGCGAACGTGTTAATTTGTATTCTTCAGTGCATTATTTTAGTTCGTTGTTTAATTGTTTTCATTAAACATTTTTCCTCACAACATAATAAAAAGGCTATAAACATTTTCTTTTAGTTGCTCTTACAATTTTATGCTACAGTTAAGCACGAGGCCCACCAGCGGCCGAGTGGTAGGTAAGGCAAAGAACCTCTGGGTAAGGTTACTCAGAGCCGTGTCTGCATATTTTTCACCTGAGGCAAAGCGGTAAATGTGCGCTCCTGTTTAGAATGCAAGATTATATATTTACTTACTTTCGGGGGGGGGGAGAATAAATAAATAATACTAAATGTTGTTTGAAAACATTATACAAACACACGTAAAGTGTATATATATATGCATTATTGCCTATATATACATATAATTATACATGTAGAACAAATTAACTATATTTATACGTATTTTATGCTCATTAAAAGTTTCTATTTCAAGTGAAAGTACAATAACTCTTACAGTAATATTTAATTATAACATTGTATATTCCACAAAGCGAAACATATATAATGATTAACAATTTTGAAATGGAAAACATTAAAAATATGCTTTTTGAAAAATGGCAAATAATATTAAGTAGTATAAATAAAACATCTACTCAAACATTTATGGTATAAACTTTTCAAGCATACTTATAATTTTTCTTGCTTTTAAAGAAGCAAAACCATCAATAATTTTTTCAAAATCTATTTGATTTCTTAACTCATGTTCTATAGAGAGAGAGACCATGTTTGAAAGTTTTTCTTGGCCTAGTGAAGATCTCATTTAGTACTTTATTATTTTAAGTGTGATAAAGCTTCATTCGCCACTAGCTACAGTAACTGGCATGTTAAAAAATATTTAACGCTGCTTCAAAATTCGGATGGGACTGAACTAAATTAGAATCGTGAATTATTTTTAAGAGTTCTAAGCTTGTAGCTGCTTTTGTGTCCTGAATTATTTAAATAACATGGTTTTTAAAACTAGATATTTCTGACTGAATTTCTTCAGCGTTCATATCATTCGGATATAAGTGCTAAGTTATAAGCTTCTGCCTTTAAATTACTTAAATCTAATGACATTAATTGTTCACCAGTTAGAAACTGAAAAATGAGAATACGAAGAAATTTCATTTACCTTTTCGTGTCGCCATTTTAACTGTGAAATTAAAACGTCGAGCACATCTTTAATTTCTATAAAAATATATTTTTCTGAAAAACTACAATTTATATCAATTGATTAGTCACATTTGATTTATTAACTTTTCGTTTGCGTTTCTCTTCAAATTTTGATGATATATTCATCTCTGCAGCTGAAGTTTTACATTTTTCAAAAATGCATTGAGAAATATTTTCTCTCATTTCCTGTAATGAAAGACACAGTCCCTCTATTAAGCGTGTGGCTTTATAGACAGTTACAGCTTTTGACTGCAAGGCTTTATTTACTTTTTCGATTTCTTGCAGTATTAAATTCCACGCAGATAACAAACATAAAAATTTTAAATTGATTTGTTTCAAAATGCCCTTATTTTCAGCCCATTGCAAAGATTTGTGATTTAATGCCATATCTTTCAATAATTTATATAATTCTGTTATTTGTAGATCTAATTCTCTAACAGCATTTACTCTTGATGACCATCGTGTATCCGGATGACCTTTTAAAGTTGTTTTCAAAATGGACATAAGTACAACCCATCTACTCGTTGAAGATACAAGAAAATGCTTTTAGCAAGAAGCATATCTTTTAAATATGTTTTTATATCGATCCCGTTAGAATCAACGGAACAAAACTAAATGTTTTAAAAGATACTTTTTACGTCAAAATCAATCGATTACATTAGAATTAGCCGGAACAGTTGTCTTAAATCTTCTACAAAGTACTCAAAATTTTAAACCTCCTTTTTAATTCTCTAAAACTGAAAAATTTATTTTATTGTTTCAATATAAACAATAGAATTATTAAAACACATTTATCTTACCTTATATCTTTACATCCCAGTTAACAAAGAATGAACCAATTTGTTTAATTATTCAGAAATAACTTTAAATGAAACAATCCATACAGTTCACTCGCAACATGAGTGTGAATACAAGTCAAAAACTTGGACTCATGATCCTCGTTTATTGGAAAATTTTATATATATATATAACGAAAAGAAAAAAGAAACAGAAAAAAAGTACAATAACTAATATGGTACATTTCATTTTCAATCACCCTTGTTTATTCTTCGAATGCTATTCCAGAAGGGTCCGTGACACTTAGCCGACGGGACACTTAACCGACACCAGTTAGCCGACAAGACATTTAGCCGACACGGACACTTAGCCGACACGGACACTTAGCCGACAGGACATTTAGCCGACACGGACACTTAGCCGACAGGTCATTTAGCCGACACGGACAGTTAGCCGACAGGACATTTAGCCGACACGGACAGTTAGCCGACAGGACATTTAGTCGACACGGACAGTTAGCCGACAGGACATTTAGCCGACACGGACAGTTAGCCGACAGGACAATAAAATGTTACAGAATCGAGCTTTTAATTTCATACAAATTTGAAAGCATTAAGAACAGCCAGATTGGAAAATTAATATCATTAAGTAAACAAGAAAAATTATTAATGATGTGAAAGTGTTCAAAAGGACCCATTTGATTAAATGAAGAAGCTTTACGGATAATTTTTGAAGATCCCATATTAAAATGTAATTAAGTGACCGCCGTATTTAGGTAAAAAAATTCTTTTTTCCTTTCGAAATTTAATTCATATTCCTTGACGAGAAATTTCAGCGCTTTTTTAATTTGGCCAATATACACCAAACAACATGATAAATATCACACAATGCTAAATTAACGCAATAATTATAACCACATATGAGATCTTTAAAAATAGAAAAATGAATTTTACTGATAGTAAAAATATTACTTAAATATTGAATTTACGGATAAGTCGAGAAATTTCGTAATTCATAGTAAGATTAAATAATTAGTTCGTACGTGTGAGCTAAGACGTCACTGTCGGCTTAGTGTCCTGTTGACTAAATGTCTTGACAGTTAAACGTTCCGTAGCTAAATGTTCTGACGGGTAACTATCTGTCTTGGACAAATATCCTGTCGGCTAACTGTCCGTGTCGGCTAAATGTCCTGTCGGCTAACTGTCCGTGTCGGCTAAATGTCCTGTCGGCTAACTGCTCGTGTCGGTTAAATGACCTGTCGGCTAAGTGTCCGTGTCGGCTAAATGCCCTGTCGACTAAGTGTCCATGTCGGCTAAGTGTCCGTGTCGGCTAAATGTCCTGTCGACTAAGTGTCCATGTCGGCTAAATGTCCTGTCGGCTAAATGTTCCGTAGCTAAATGTTCTGACGGGTAACTCTCTGTCTTGGACAAATGTCCTGTCGGCTAAATGACCTGTCGGCTAAGTGTCCGTGTCGGTTAAATGTCCTATCGGCTAAATGTCTTGTCGGCTAAGTGTCCATGTCGGCTAAATGTCCTGTCGGCTAAGTGTCCTGTCGGCTAAATGTCTTGTCGGCTAACTGATGTCGGTTAAGTGTCCCGTCGGCTAAATGTCCGCGACCGATTCCGGAAGGCCTTTATGAAATTCCAAAACTCAACAGTTATATCGCCGTCTATGGTCAGTTAGTGGACTTTGACAAGTTTGTTATGACTAAGTAAAGAGCTTAAGTCAAACTAATGAGAGACAGCAAAGAACAACTAATGTCGGCAGTATAGTACTTTCTATGAAAGTTTAGTCTTCAATTCGTTACACAAAGTGTAATTAGTTCCTTAAAGCTACTTTCAACAACAAATTTTAATGTTAGAAAATATTATATACACTGCTGTGAAAGCTCGTGTCTTTTGAAATAAATTAATGGTATTAGGGTTTCTTTTTTTAGCTGGATTTTTTATAACACAAAATTCTTTTAATATTCACTGATGTATTCCGAAATTAGAAGTTAGAAATCATAAGTTTTAAAAAATATCTGAATTTTTTATCGAGTAGCTAATTTGGCGCCCCTTCTATTTGTTCATCCGAGGCAAGTGCCTCATCCTCTTCTCGGCCCTGAGGTCGCTGCACACTGGTAGTTCGGCCCGAGGTTCGAATCCCGTGAACGAGCTGGCTGCATCGACGTTTTCCACGTGTAACGTTCATATGAGCCAGTTTCTCTTATAAAGTCCTCCACGAAGGCATCCCTTCCCATAGGCAAATAGCCTTCAAGTGCTTTCCCAAAATCAAACACACCAAACCAAAACAATGTTAAGCAAAAGCAAATCTTTTCCCATGCGATTGGCGCATCACAACCTTTACGTAGTGCACCATAAAATCCACCACCACCACTAAATCAGCTACAAGCTTAGATTTTGAAATATAATTAACGAAAAACATTCAGCTCAGTCGCATCCAGATTTCGAAACATCGTTAAGAATATTTTTAGCATTGCCGGTAATTGTTGCTAGTAATGAAAGAAGTTTCAGCAGTCTTAAAATAATAAAAATTTAATTAGACCTTCCGCTTTGAGAAAAAGTATGAATGCGAATATTTTTCTTCAGATCTGATACATTTTCTTGATTCTTTAGAGAACAAGAATAAAGTAATGAATTAAATTTTCAAAAAAAAATTGTTGAAGAACTTTTCTTCCTTAAAACAAGAAAAACTAAATTACGAGGGTAAGTCAAAAAGTTAGTTGCACTGCTTAAGAAAACAAAACAGGATAGAAATTTTACAATAACTTTATTTGTATCTTAAAGTTGCATTCAAAATCTACTTTTCAACGTAATTGCCTCCATTATTTAAGCATTTGTCTAGGCGTGGTACAAGTTTTTCGATGCCTTCTGCAAAGAAATCGCGTCCAATATCCGATAACCATTCTTGGGCTGTAGCTTTCATTTCGGCATCCGAATGGTACCGTCTCTTTGAAAGTTCTTGTTTCAGGGGACCAAACACATGGAAGTCAGGAGGTGAAAGGTCTGGGCTATAAGGAGAGTGATTCCACACTTCCCACCTAAACTTTTTCAGAAGTTCGCACGTTTGTTTTGCTGCATGCGGTCTTGCATTGTCATGCAGGAGCACAATGCCTTTCGACAGTTTACCTGGCCGTCGATTTTTAAGTGATTTCCGCAATCGTTTTAGTGTTTCACAATAAGAAGATGCATTAATTGTGGCACCCTTCGGCATGAACTCTGTATGCACCACGCCTTCTCTATCGAAAAACAGCGTCATCATCACCTTTCCTGCAGATGGAACAGTTCGACACTTTTTTCGTGTCGGGGAACTGCAATGTTTCCATTCGAGCGAGCTGCGTTTCGTTTCAGGTGAGAAGTGGTGAATCCAAGTTTCATCTCCAGTCACAATTTTGTCCAAAAAGTCATTTCCTTCCGTTTGGTAACGTTGCAGAAATGCAAATGCACTTTCAAAACGCTTTCCTTTATGTTCCTCCGTCAATAGACGTGGCACCCATCGAGCACAAACTTTACGAAATTCAAGGTGATCGGCGATAATTTTGTGCACACTTCCATGAGAAATATTCAGTTCATTTGAGATTTTGTTTATCGTGATGCGTCTGTTTGCAAGAATGCATTCATTCACGCGAGCAGCGATTTCCGAATTTGTTGCAGTTGCTGGTCTTCCCTCTCGCTCAGCGTCGTCAATATCTGTACGTCCATTTTCTAACATGTTGCACCATGTCGCGATAGCTTGGCGTGACATTGCATTTTCACCATACACTTCATGCAACTGCCCATAAATTTCAGTGCAGTTGCAGCTTTTTGCCCACAAAAAAACGAATCACTGCACGCATTTCCAATTTGGACGCTATTTGCAGCCGTCGAGACATGTTTGAGACTGATTATCAGAAAAACTAAACTTGCCTCGTGGAAGCCGCTACGTCACGCGATGCAGGTGTATGTCTGAAGTGTTGCCACAAAGATTCATCAAAATAGCCTCTGACAGAAAATTTTTACGAAGGAGTGCAACTAACTTTCTGACTAACCTACGTATGAAATAAATGCTTGAAGATTTTAACGCAATACTTTTTTTATGTTCGTTGCATTATTATTTAAGTAATTTTAACTGGATTAGCAAAGATTTCTTTTTTAACATTTTTCATTTAAATTATACAAATATTTTTATGATTATTTTTCTCTATATAAAAAGCTGTGATTAAAATTTGCTGTAAGAGTTACAATGTTATGATTCAAAAGAGCTGCATTTGTTTGATTGCAAAAACGTATAGGTATAGTTTAATTTCATTGAACAATAAAGGCGTATATCTACCCTCTTGCCTCAGGTAAAGAAATATCCTATTGCTCCACTGTATTTATGAACTAGCTAAGACAAATTCTTATAGTTTTGGAACAAAAGTGTTGTACTTTAAGTGTGAATACGAACATCTAAAGAATTACAATAATAAGAATTGTTCAAATTTCGAATCAATAATGCTTATTGGCGTAGTGTATTTATGGAAGGAATTCTCTTTAACTTTCGTATGACTGAATAAAGTCATTTAATTTTTCTTTGAAAAGCTATGTAAGTTCAATAAAATATCTTGGATAATATTATTGGAGAGTCTGATAATTAGTTATAGTAATACACTGGACTTTTGTTTGCTTAGATCACTTCGTCCAAGAACATTGTTCAAAGAGTATGTCTATTATATTATGGCACTGAATGGGTACTTGACATTATAAAGACAAAACACCTGATTTGGAATGTCATTTGATATATAACCATTTGTACTAAAAATCTAAATTAAAACTACTTTTATGTAAGAGGCATTGAACCAACCAAGAAGATTTCAAGAAATAAAGCGACTGAGATTCCAAAACTATGAATATTTGCTGTCTAATTGCGGAAGTGCTAATGAGAAATATTCATGTTTTTAATACCGAGGTTATAAAAATTGCCTGAATTTGGATCAGGAAAGATTTTAAGATTTTTTCATTTTCTAATTGAATGAGAAATATTTACGTTATTAGCATATTTCTCAAGATTATGAAAATTTTTTGTATTTTCTGTTTTAATAAAAGTAACATTATACATGATGTTTCTAATAAAGCTCTAATTAAAATAAGTAACTAGGTTTTAGGACTTAGAGGGATTTACGTTAACTAACCAGTTATTTTATTGTTTTTACAATATGTTTATTTCTATTTTCGTCGGCTCTCACCAGGATGCCAATTAGTTTTTGCATTTAAGCACAATTCATAAGAGAGCTTGAAAAACAGCTTTTGAACCCGAGCCAAAGTTTGTATGCCAGGTTTACATTGTTCAACATTGTAAGAGTCAGGCTGTCGATTCTATAAAATATCTTCTTATGAGTTGGAATTATTTTACTTCGAAATTTAAGACTAGACTTGTCTGACTGCCTTTTCGGTTTCAGGAAATAACATTTAAAGAAGTTTGAATCCTTAGAAACTTTCATTTGTTCATGTACCATCCAGCAACATACTCCAGAGTTGTGCAGGATTATATAGTACAAAGCATGAATATACGATTTTCATATTATTTTCAGTCAATTAGTAATTCAGGTTGTTTTACTGGCCAACCAAGCTTCCTCTTCTCTCTCTGAAAAATTAAAAAGATGATTTTCCCATCTTTCACAAGGGCCCACCAGCGGCCCAGCGGAAAAGTCGCCGAACACTGGTTGTTTGGTCTGAGGTTCACATCCCGCAAACGGACTGACTGCATGGGCGTTTTCGCGGTTTTCCCCATGTGCAACGTGTATACGAGCCATTTTCTCTTAGAAAGTCCTCCACGAAGGCATCCCTCCTCGAAAGTCCTCGAGGCTTTTCCGTAATCACATTAACCAAACCAAACCAAACCAAACTATCTTTCACAAATTGAGAGGTCAGTGATTAGATAGAAGCTAGGCAATGGAAACCAAATGCTACATCTCTTCAAGTTTAATTTTAATAAAAATTTACCAAATAGTTAAAAAATTTGAAATATAAGGTATTTTGTAGTACCGCTTTAGATTTCTGTCTGAAATCTCAGTTTGAAAATCACAAATTATTTATCGGTTTGCGGAAGGAAGAACATATATTACTGAGAACAAGCTAGAGGAAACGCATTAGATTAGCATTTATTAAAGGAACCTGAAATTTATAGATAATCAATCATTTCAATGAAAACGAACCCCGTAATGATTTTGATCACTTTTTTTAACTCTCAGCATTGATGAGAGGTAGGAAATTCTTAGCTACGGTAAAATTATTTCCCTAAATTTCTTCTATTTTTAAAATTAACTAATGTATCTAAGAATTGATTAACCAATAAAATATCTATAAAATTTGCAGCCTAACTTTTAAGCAGTTGAACATTAGTAGCTCAACCTGGGTTATAATCCCGGCGAACAGGCCTATTGCATGGGAGGTTTCGTGGTTTCGAATGAAAACGAACCAGTTTGTCTTAGAAAGTCCATCACCAAGGTATCTTTTCTCCTCTGGCAGACACCCGTCGTACCCTTTCTCATAACTTAAAAGTTCTGAAGATTTCCTTTCTATTGGTTCACATTTTCCTGCAGGAAATGATAGAGGATTATCAGATTTCACTTTCAAGAATATGTCATATTAGTAAGAAGACCGTGAAAATTCCCAGTAATTAATGCCCGGGTTCGGATTTCGAAGTACGAGCTACCTGTATGTTAGGTTATGTTAACTGAATATGGCAAAGCTGCAAGTGCTGTCTTGCATAAGTGAAGGTATGGCTTCATGGAGGACTTTCTAAAGGAAGCTGGCTAGTATTCATGTTACCCATTGGGAAAACCAACAATGCAGCCAGCTCTTCGTCCGGGATCGAACTCCCAGTAATTCAGTTTCTTAACTACTCAGCCATTGGTAGGACTATAGAACTCCCTGCGCGACTTTTTGAAGTTTTCGTAAGTATGGTTACTATATAAGCCAATTTTCCTCAGAAAGTCTTCTACGAAATCTTCCACTCTCTTAGGCAGACAGTCTTCCCTTGTTTAGGCATAATAATTACATAAATAAGCAAATAAACCCAATGATTAATGTAAGGTAAGGCAATTTATTCACCACAGAAAGGCATGTGATGGCTATCTACCTTAAAAGGATTTATTTTGTAGAGAATTTACTAAAGAAAATTAATTTGCATTCTTGTTAATCGTGAGAAAGTAAGGAAAATACCCCATTTAGTCTGCTGTTTTCATTTATAATCGAATCTGCAATGAAATTATCAGCACTACGGTGATTTTTATCCACAGGGCTTTGGGTGAGTATGTAACTGGCTCAGCTGTGAACTTGAGAACAAAAACGTTGCGTTGCGTTCCATAACTTTCGGACAGAAGGAAATTTTCAAAATGACTTTGAATCACTTTTGCATGTACATAAACGAAGAATATAATTACCATTAGATTACCATTAGATTTACCGAAGCATATAGATCTATGCATTCGTATATAATTCCACTTTGGTTACATCATTTAAGCAAACCAATGCGTTGAAATTATTTTAAGTGACGAAAAGAAGTTAAACTTGCCAGAATTTCTGACATCGTGCTGGTACAACGTGAAGAGCACACACAACTTGAGATAAAAGCGTCACTTTAATACATTTTCGGAGATGGTTTTTAATGGCAGATACAAATAAATAAGAAATTCAATGCAGAGAAATAACAATAGGTATTAAGTATTTCCTAGAGGGAGGATACAAAGTGTGCTAACAGAACTAGGCATGTTAACAAGTTAACACTTTATTTCGATATTCCCTTAGAGCATGATACGGCTAACTGGTTTATGATAACGTGCTAATTATGAAGCTAAAATCTATGCCTTTAAGAAAAAATTGAGGAAAATATCAGTCAAAAGCTGTTCGATTAAGTTAAGAGTACAGTTGAGTCAACCTAGAAGCTGCTCTTTCAGATGATTCGTACAAATTAGACCTTGTCCTTTTGAAAGACTCTTCGATTCTTTACTTAACGTTCGAGATAATTAAGTCAAATGTATTATTCATAGACCTTGGGTTCAAATAAACCTAGTAGATTTGATATTTTTACAACAAATGTGAAACTATGAAAAATAAAAAAAATCAGTTTCAAAGAATCATTTCAGAATGCTAACTCCGTACTTTTCTTTTCTTTGTTTTCATACTGTTTATTTAACAGCAAATACAATCAAGCAAATTTTGTTGCCTATGTGAATAAAATATTGTGTGAATAATATTTTCACAAAGAAACAATTTAACGGATGGAAACATTTTGCATATCATCTGACTGGACATACTATTTCGTATCCTAAAAGGAATTTTTTGAAAAATATAATAGAGAAAATTATTTTCAAAACGAGTTATACAAAGAAGTCATTGTTAGCACCGCAAATCAGAAATAGGACTTTTCAATTTTGAACATAACGGGGCATTAAAAGCTTTATTCAGAACTGTGCAGTTTCTGTGTTAAAAGCGTAATTTAGTTGCATTTTGATGTTACGCTTTAATTTTGATAATTTTACTTTTGATAAATGCACCTCATCCCCAATCTTAATTCAATACACTAATGTTTTGTGGTATATAGACGACTCCTTCTTGGGGCGCTAATTTTTTTGTCCATGAGTGTATTTGAAGTATTCATGAAAACCTGTAACACACTATGCATATATGCATGGGTTAGTCGAAACGTAATGCACAATTCACTGTAATTCGGTAGTGATAGATAAGTGAAATTTTTAGTTGGAGGCATTTAGTTGGAGAACATAAACGAACTGCATGAAATTGTGCATCAGGAATCAAGTAACAATTGCTCATTTGTGATGCTTTGCAGAATGGAAACCTATTTTAGATCTGTGTAAAGTAAATGAGCCTTTTGAAGATGGTTTCGTTAAGATGTTTCCTGAACGGTGAAATTATATTTGATTTAATATTCTTAGTTGTGTTTAAAAGAGTTACTTTAAATTGCAAGGAGAGATTTTATAAGATGTAAAAGACCATAGAAAAATGAAATAAGCTGTAGTGGGGAGATAAGTAGTTGAGCAGAATATTCAAAGTTATTGGGTGAGAAAGGAAAATAGTCACAAAACATATTTTAAATCTCACAAAATGCTTGAAATAAGTAAACGTCCTTGGCAAATGATAAAAAAATTCACTTAAATCACAGATATCTTCGCAACGAAAGAAAAATCGAAACAATTCATCATGCTTAACATTGAAATATAAACGATTTTCGGCGGGAAAAGCCTCGTTACTGAACAATATATCTTTAGTAAAGTGTCATATGAGTTACGATAATGTGATAGGACTAGACAGGTATAGGTATGCGTAGAAAAGCTTTCGTATAGCTAGAACTTTAACGAAAGGATGGATAAATTGGTAGGGATAGAATTTCAAGCTCTATTTCATGGAAATTCGCGAATATATTAGAGATGATCGAGTAGAAAATTGCCGATCCGAGACTAAAATATCGTATTTTAAGGAAGGGTTTATATTTTGCTAATTAAGAAGCATTAAAACTATCAGATATAGCGATATTGCAATTCACATACAGTTATTTTATAAAGATGATGCTTGGAATAAACATTCTACAGTATTTTTTATATAAGAGAAGAATATCCAGCTTAAAACTTAAAATAGGGCAGAATACAAATTTGATTTGGATTTGATTTTAAATTCAGAGAATATGACACAGATTTCTGTTCAAGAAGAAAACATTCTGAGCCGCGATGATAAGCTTTTATTGTTTAAATATTCCTCCGCCAGTCGGTTGGACACTTTGCTAATTAAGCAATCGTTATAAATGGAGAAACCCTTCAGTCATTTAGCTTTTTCGTTACCTAGAACGCTGCTCACTTTACATCTAAGAGGTGTCGATTTTACACCCGCGAGAAAGGAGCTAATTTTGCTGGAGAACACCTGTGAGGACGGATCCGAGAACCTCCTATCCCTCTTCTTCGACTACCAATCTCTCGACGCAAGTACACTGTACAGTCATAAACATCCATGCTTTGTCTGGTATTCGAAGACTATATCACTTAGGAATTATCCGGTTATAAGACTAGAGTAACGTCTCACTACCAGCTTTTTGATTTATCACCAGCTCACTAAGACCTGCTCCGACGTAAGGACCCCATTAGGAACATCATCAAGCCGCAGCAGAGTATTCACTACCAAGTTTGTCTTTATGAGTTAGACACTGAATATACCACCAAGTAAACTGCTCATGTGTTCCGTATTGAGAGAATGCCAGCAGCTTAGTGGAGGTCCGGGTTTAGCCGTTTTCCCGTCCGGGGAATGTTGCCACTTCTCCATCGCGCCGAGGTAGACCCTCAGAGGGAAGGCCAAATCTATAACAGTCGGCTTTCTTATTACCGTGTCAACTGACGGCATTGTTTAAATATGGAATAAAAATGAATGAAGAAGGAAAACATTTTACAATCGTGACAACATCTGTCAAGCAAAACTGAAACAATCTATCAGGATTAATGTTAAAGACATTATCCAATTTTATATTCTTCTCTTTTGATGTCGTTTAATAGATGGCGTTGCGATTACTGTTTTCCCTATTTTCTTATTTAACTTTATTTTACATTTGAACAATAAGATGTACATAGCGGCGCAGCTAACCTAGGATCGAGTTTTGACCAGTTTTAAAAGTTTGAACCTTACTTACGATGATAATTTTAAGCAAATTATCATCGACGTTTTAGCTAACATTATACGATGATTTTGTTCCTTTTTCAAAGTGGTGTCGAGAGATAAGTTAGAAAGCTGACTTAGGCTTGGTTGTTTGTATCTTTGCACTGCCAAAGAATTTGTTGCTGGAAAGTGCAGAAATGATTATTCTTTACGAGGGGGAGAGAGTAATGTATACCATCCAGAATATTTTCTATTGTCTAGAATAATGGTACAAATGTTTATGAAAAACTGGAGCATTATAAATCACATGAATTAAATGTACATTATAAACTGTGTATATCAATTACAGATAGTATTAAAAATAACAGATGTATATTATAAAGCTATATTTGCATAGTGCTTTCAGTTTACTCAATCTGTTGAGCAATTCATTGTTTTAATATGAAAGATATATTAAGGATCTGAAGCCGCTTCGCATGTAAATACTTCTGAGAATCAGCAGTTGAGACCCTTGGATGACAAATGAAGTACTATGTTATATTAATCTGAAAGACAACAATTTTTAGAGTGAATGGACGATAATGCCGTGGGTAGCGTAACATGACATTTTTTCCGCTCGTGGACAATGAAGAAAAAGGAAAAGGGAAATAGGTTGCTATAAATTAAGAAGTTCGCTAAGTGAATTATTCTTGGCGCAAACTGAAAAAAAATTGCCTAGATAAATTTTTAAATTTCTGCATAAATTTCTCAACAAAAATTACAAAATTTAATATCTAGGCAAAATTTGAGTCTTAGAATCGAAATATGAAAAAAATTGGCATGTCATTTCAGAAAAAGTCCGATTGTGTCAAAATACCTACGTTAGAACAAAGCTATATATGAATCTAATATACATCCTAAGTCGCGCTTTCGAGACATGGAAAACGCAATTTGGATTTCGTCAATCGGCCCAGTAGAACGAGATATATAGAACTGCCTTTTTTTCGATTTTACTACCTCGGTTTGAAAGAACATAAAGTAAATATGTTTATATACTTAGTCAAAAAATACTGGGTAATTTCCAAATGTACCAAAAGCCATATATTATGCCAGATTCGAGGGATGTTATAAAACTTTTTTTTTCATTTACAAAACGGAACTTAAAACTCCTTGTGCTTTCATTTTAATATCTAGCAAGAAAGTCTCCCGTTTTTGCTAGACTTTGCTTCATCGCAACTTGTTTAGTGGGGATATTGATAATATAGCATTTTTGCGGTATCATTTTCTGGAAGATGGGTTTCATGATGTATCGAAAATTTACGTAATATTTCCGTCTTTAAATCAGGGTTTAGTAATGGATAGATTGTAGAGACATTAGATATTTTTTGAAAGCAAGAGAGATGAAAAATGAGCGATGCCTTCGCCGGGACTCGAACCACGGACCTCTCGAATACGCGCCGAACGTGCACTACACCACGAAGGCATGCTAAGAAGGCGGGAGAAATACCTTATAAAATGTTCTCTTCCCAGATCATATTTTTTATTTAAAATGAACCTGTTTTGATATATTGATAATGATGCAGGTATGACCATACACGAAATAACATTATATTTCGTCACAATATTTTTCTGCTTCAGAAGCTTCTTTATATCCGTTAAACAATTACTTAACCAACAAATTACGTTTTAATACAACGTAATCTTACGGAATTATATTTGAGTTTCACTAATAAATTTAAATTTAATTTCAGAGAATTAAGAAGATTTGAGTGGTAAGCCATTTAGTACAAAGCTAGGGAAACAGCCCGTAACCGTACGAGTGTTTAGATGAACATTTGACTGATGCCCATCATACTTGCCTCTTAGCGAAAGCCACTGCTCGAGAAGAAACTAGAATTCTCAAGACAGTTTAGCTTGGTTAGTAAGTTAAGATTTTAAGCCATCTTATAGCTTATAAATCGATTCGTAGCTTGTAGCCTCACTTAGAAAGTTGTAGAGACATTAGGTATTTTTTTTTAAAGCAGGGGACATGAAAAATGAGCAATGTCCTCGTCGGGACTCGAACCACGGACCTCTCGAATACGCACCGAGTGTGCTTGGCCGTGAAGGCATGCTAAGAAGGCGGGAGAAATACCTTATATACTCCCCCTTTTAAAGGATGACTGGGGGTTAAGAGACCTAATCGGCAAATCCTGGTGATGGAGAATCATCATCCAACACCCTCCTAGTTCGGGCGCCACTGTAAAGACATTAGGTATTTTTTGAATGAAGGAGAGATGAAGAATGAGCAATGCCCTCGCCGGGACTCGAACCACGGATCTCTCGAATACTCGCCGAGCGTGCTACTACACGTCAAGGGCATGCTAAGAAGGCGGGAGAAATACCTTATAAAGTATTTAAAATAGGAATCAACGGTTGTTAAAGTACATGTTTTACTGCCAGATGAAGGTGACTGGTAATTTTGTTTTGTAATATTTTACTTTATCTCTACAAGTGGTGAGGCAGAATAAACTTAAGTTTAGGTATTTGTGTTTGTGTGATTTAAGCATTTAGTTAAGATATCGGTGATAACTCACCTTATTAGTTTCTAAGTAATAGTTGAGGGTGAGAGTTGAATTTGAAAGAGTTGATAAGTAGAAATAATTCCATAAAATTGTTAACAAGCTGTAAAAAATCTGTTTTAAATTTATGAAATTACAAGGGTACTGATATCTGCAATTCAGTTATGGCCTTTTTTATGTTTGCTGCTCTTGTATGGATGTGTCTTGTTTAATAAATTTATTGAAAGGATGTGTTTTAATCTGCTTGTCAAATGCGTTGCTTCAATTGGTACTGCACTTCCACAGATTTACTTCATTTTTTTCCTATGGTTTATCTGGGCTCAAAGCTTTGGTTGAAATGCGAGTTAAATGTATTGAAGAAAATCGAGTGAAAAATGTGACGACTTTAGATCACAATGGCTTCATTTTGCATAAATCTTGCTATTCAAGTCATCCGACTAAATTATTATTCTCATATTGAAAAGGAATTAATTTTCAATATTCGTTTTGATTTGATGTGCAATTGGGCCCGAGAAAAATAAAAGAGTTCTCTAAATTTTCTTGTTAATTATGAAGTTTTGAATTAAACTGAATTGCATTCCAAGGAGAGTAAGAACGTTTTAAAATGCTTATTTCACTTGCGCTCTGAATCGTTCTTTTAATAAACATTTGGAAAACTAGTTAGGAGCAATTTCTTGTAATCCTTCTAACAGAATCGCAAGGAATTATTTTATTCTATTTGTCCTAATCTTTTTTATTAATAATATTTTTTACTTTTTAATGAAAAGACGCTTCATTATTAATAGCGAACGGAAATGATTTTTGTAAGTCTCGGCTTTGCAACGAAAATTTTGTTTGAACGAAAAATCTGAATGTCGAGCTCGATGCTTATTAATTAGTTTTACTTATTCGCATGAAAAAAAATGAGATAATCCTATCAACAGATCTTTAAGTGCTTAGATTAATAGTACAATTTTACATGTTACTCATTTTTTAAAATGAAGTTGAAAAAAACTGAAAATTTTCTGATTTTTATTATAATTAAATATGTTGCATTCAATCACTGCGGGTATTTTAACACTTTGAAAGTTCAACTCCATTAATCGGATTATAGAATTCCATATGTGGATTGATTTACAATCACTATTGCGTAGGCATAATATATAAATTTAATCAGTAGGATTCTAATAGCAAATCTATGTTGAGTTATTTCAGTCCCTTTTTAGGCAAATAACTGTATTTTCAAGAGAAAATTCTAGAGTAAACATAAGAGGTAATTAATAATTCGATGAGTCAATTAGCAGGTTAGTTTTAAGTTTCGTGGGTTTTAGTTTCGACTAAATGAAAGCGTACCTCACTAAAGAACGACAAAATCCCGTAATAAGCTCAAATGAAAATTAAAAAATAATCCTGCGTTGGATGGCAATAGTTTCTTTCTTCCTCAGGATGCGATGCATTTTGCAAAGAGAAAACAAAAGCACTTCTGTGATAATTCAAGCAAAATTTTCCATTCCTATTTACATTTACAACAAATTTTCGGGCGCATATTATTGTACTTCTTGTGAGGGTTATTGTTATTTAGTACTTATTGTAAGGAAAACAGTAGGTAGCTTTTTTATGACAGAACTGACAGCATTTATTAGAATATCAAACAGTAATCAGCGTTAATTTTTAAGAACTTGGAGTTCTAGTTTCGAAGGTTTTGCTATAGAACTTTCAAAACTAGTATTGGAAATTCTTAAAAATTAACACTGATTACTGTTGCTTGATCTTCTAACAACCGTTTTTCAACATGTTACTTTTACTTCAATTAAAAAATACATTTATCCAAAAAATTTTGTTTCAGTTCAAATTCGAGTTCGATCAATTTCAGGTTCGATTAAAGACCAGGCTGGTCGCATGGGCGTTTTCGTGGTTTTCCCTATGTACAACGTGGATACTAGCCAGTTTCTCTTAGAAAGTCCTCCACAAAGGAAACCTCCTCTTAGGCAGATATCCCTAGTGTGCATTGCCATCAAACTCGCTAATTCAAGTGGACCAAATATTCATAAGTGTGCAGCATTCCGGACTTCACGCAAAAAAGAAAGCCATTTTCATAGTTAATTATTTAGTGAGTAAAGAAGTGAGTAAATACATGAAATTTTACCTAATACTATAGGTCTAAAAGCAGGAACATAAAGAAATCCATATCTTATATTAGAAAAGGTAGAGAATGAAAAGTGTGTGTTGCGTCGACGTACTCAGCTCATCAATATTTATTTATTTATTATTGTTCAACAATGCTTTTACCAGAAATATTGTGTACGGAGAAGATTTTGATTAATTTCATGCGTTGTTCTTTTTACTTTGTTAACTTTACTACTCATTGTTGCACAAAGTTTGAGTGATTTGTGAAATAAAAAGATAAAAATAATTGATCCACCTTCGTTTAAAATTATTTTATATTACTTAATAATTATTGAACTTGGTTTAAATTTGAATCTGTTCTCGACATTTTAATCTTTTCATATTCACATTACTATGCGATTGATATAGTACCGAGTTTCACGCATTTTCTTATTGGATTCGTTAGAGAATCGGAGGCTTACTAGCAGTAGACGGATGTTTGTAGTTTCTTTCTTGACTATTCGCATCTTTTCTCTAGAACCTACCTAACTAGGATTTAGACCCACTTCTGCAACTTAATGCAACTATGAGGATCGCCTCCATCAGCTTGTATTCTCCTTACTGGACAGGAAGTACGGTGCAACCGAGGAGGGAGTCTCACTATGCAAATTTTAACATACCGGCTCGAAGCGTTTGCCAACTTTAACTCTCATGAGGAGGCGGCCTTCTTAAGAAACTTCGCAGGATTTGGACGTTTAAAAGAGTACTGCTGCGTTCCCATTGCTCCGTCGGTAAACTATCGTTCGGTTTTCTTAGGCGCCTGGGCATAGCTCTATCCTCAGTAGAATACTTTTTGCACTTTTCGAATGTTAATCTAGCATGAAAAAGAAGTAAGTATGAGTGAAAAGTCCTAAGATAAGCAAAATAGCAAATCGAACGATAAGATGGCAAAAGTTCGTAATGTTGAAGGTGTTCATTTGTAAGGTTTTAGTTAAACTAACCAAGTTTATTTTAATTTAAATCTTTTCTATCTCCTCTCTGCTTCAACTTCCTGTCAGAAGAAGCGCGCGTTTTTAGCTTATGCTAATTTTTGAAGTTCAGCCAAGCACTATTTAAGACAGAGGTAGAAACCTCTCGGTGTGTGAGAGCTTTGCCTCAGATCACGGTCACGCTGCTCAACTTTCGCCTGACCAGCTAGCAGTTTAAATTTATAAGCCATAGTGCTTACTACGTGATTGCTTTGTAAAATAAATTAAAGTGCGGTAGTATTTAGTATACCTTGCTACGCACCCTTTTCGGTAGAGGCCAATCTCCGCGAATTGCTCTGCGAAGCAAAGTTTAATTTAAAAAGTGTGGTCTGTTACGTTCTGTATCTCTCCCGAATTGGGAGGTTTGTTATTAATAGTGATTGAATAAAAAAGGATTTCAAATCCCTTCACGTGCAGTTATTCTCCAGCCCAGCAGTTACATCAGAACATAGAGTACCTTCCGCTCCCTGTTCCAGTTCAGGACTTAGAACGTAAGGATAAGAACCCTTTACAGAATTACCATGTTCTCAAAGAATACACACAGAACACTAAGTCCTGACACATTATTGATGACAATGAAGGCCCGTACAGAAATATACTTTCGTGAGAGTAGCAGGAACTGAGTGCCGGGCTGGCGGTAAGAACGAAGTCTCGACGCTGAATGGGAGGTGAGGAATCGCTAGTGAGGCAGGAGCGCTATTGACTGCTGAGGAGAAGGTGATTGGGTGAGTGTGATTCGAAGTGTGCTAGGTGGAGGGGGCTCTTTTCATTGCCATACTAATTTTCAGGGAAAGGAGGAGGGAAAAAGAAAGCTATTTTGCCCGCTGTAATGTAATAAGCTTAAGTGAGATAAATAAGTAAAGATATATTTTTTTCAAATAATTAGTGAAGGATTAGATGATTATCAGTACATGGTTAAGCGAAGCTAATTGTTATTAGTATTATTAAGCTCTTCAAATATTAAGAAAATTATGTACATTTCTTCCATTACAATTTCTGCAGCTATGATTTGATTGCGATTTTTTTTTAATTACGTAAATAAGTCAGTTTTGAAAGTTGGATACCAAGGATACATTCGAGTTCTTTTATGGCCTTAAAAATTTTAAAATCCTAATGAGTGAATATTTGTGGGAGACTTATTAGTGTTTTGCGTGTGTGAGGCAGTGTTTGTTTGAATGGGTTGATCTTGGTTAGTCGCTGCTTTGTTGGCGCGAAAAGCGGAAACGCGAAAACAAAAAAACAAACAAACAAAACACACACACACA
>KK121029.1:448122-461956 GCA_000611955.2 Stegodyphus mimosarum
TTGCTGTTCAACGGTAAGACCCAAGGGTATGATACTCTCTAATGCAATTTTTCCGTGTTGCCAAAAGACTGCTAAGATTAAAAAATCAAATGTTTTTGCTTGATGTTCGTATTATAGGGCACTGAGTGCATCTTTTAGTAATTGCAACTAATGCTGGAAGTGTTAAAAAATTATTAGTTTCATGTATTAAAAATGATTTAAACTAAATCAGTCAACTTTATTATCATGAAATTCATAATAAGAACTTAGAGAAGTGTATTTGTCTACTTTTATTGCTCATGATTTTAAATAATATAGTTATTTTTTTTAAAGTCTTACTATTAGCTCACACGCTCCCTATATCTCGTTAAAATTTTCAATCGTTAATAAAATACTTTATATTGATCTACTCAAGTTCAAATACATGTTTTTGAACTTGTACTAGGATGGCACTTGATGTTAATACAATTTTTTCACGTATTAAAATTTTTAATTAAAAATTTCTTTTTGTATTTTTAAAATTTTTCTTTGTTGACCTAAGCAGGAATAACTTAATTTTTTTATATTACTTGTTAAAGAAAAAGTGCTAAATTATTTTATCTTTCCAGCAACGGTAGTATCTGCTGAGTTGTTTGAATGATAAATGCATAGTAGAAGAGCGTGCCCCTTCTGCTGGCATGTTAGGTCGCCCACCCAGTATAGTGCTTAGTGACGCTGATTGTGGAACCGATGGGCCCCGGCTCGAATCTTAGAGAAGGCGTGTGAGTTGGTAAGGTTATAGTGTCTATGCTGCAAAGAGGTACTCAGAATACACGACGAGCCGAAAGTCCTCTCGAGAGGTTGCTGATAGGGGAAGAGAATTTGGAGACGCTCAGACGCCCCATTGTGTTCTCCCTCAAAACTGAGGTGGAAAATTTAGAGATAACTAGGTTCAGCAATACGTCAATAACCTGTGATACTATAGAGGTGCTGGCCTAGCTTCTAACTGTATCTACTCTCATGTTAGTTGGAGAGCCAACTGCCGCAGTCTTGGCTCCGGGTTCGAATCCCAGCCGATATGCTAAAGTACCCTAGTTTACAGGCCGTCCCATCGTCGGTGGGAAAGTAAAGTAGCGTAATGCAACTTAACAAGAAGTAAAGATTCATAAATTTCGGAAAGACGTTTCTAATCAAAACTAAAATATTATTCTCTATCAAGTACATAATATAAAGTGTTAAAAATATTTTCTGTTGATTGAAATAATACTGCAGATGGTATAAATAATTGCTTGGCTTTTGTTATATATAAATCTTAGAATAATATTGCTTGGCTCTAGTTATATGTTTGTTATAATGAGCAATTAGAAGTCAAATTGCCTGTCAGCTTTATTGCTACTCTTAATGCATTTGATAGTTATTTTTGTTGCAGTGTTATAAGTATACATTTTTTAATATAAATCGATTCTTCATACTATTTTTTTCCTTCCGTTTTTTCAGCTGTAGACTGTCACCGTAAATTTTCCGTACACTGGCTGTTGGGACTTGTCATGTTGAGAAAATTTCGTATAAATGTTTTTGCTCATTAGAATAAAGTTGTCTATTAGATTGACAACAATATTAATATATGAAACAGATTTGTCGCCTACTGTCAATTTTCTTGCGAAATATCTTAGGCGTATTTCTTGACTTTTCCATGTATAGATATTTAGTTTTTGAACTCGAAAAACACGAAAGGTCAGTCATGCCCTCGTCGGGATTCGAACCACAACTTTTCCAAATGCTAGTCGGACATGCTGCCACTCACATTCCAAGAGCACGTACGTTCATTCACATGCTAAAGATATGTTTTATTTATTTCTAATTGAACTTGTAGCTTGATGTCGCACACTTTTAGTTTCTTTGCTTTCTTTGGCGACAGATATTCTCTTTATGAAACAGTAGAGTTGGACTGAATGCTATATAAGGAATTTCTCCCGTCTTCCTGACATGCCTTCGTGGTGCAGTAGTCAGCACGCTCGGCACGTATTCGAGAGGTCCGTGGTTCGAGTCCCGACGAGGGCATTGCTCATTTTTCATGACTCCTACTTTCGAAATAATAACCTAATGTCTCTACAAAGGCGCCCGAACTGGAAAAAGTGGTGGGTGATGATTCTCCACCACCAAGCTCTGGCGATTGTGTTCTTTAATCCCTAGTCGTCCTTTAAAAGGGGGGAGTATATAAGGTATTTCTCCCGCCTTCTTGACATGCCTTTGTGGTGTAGTGGTCAGCACGCTCGGCGCGTATTCCAGAGGTCCGTGCTTCGAGTCCCTTAGAGTGCATTGCTCATTTTTCATGACTCCTGCTTTCGAAATAAACTAGTGTCTCTATAACTAAATTTTCTCGAATCCAAATTTAAATCTCGAAAGTTTCTGGAATCTTCCTAATTTCGGGGGTCTCAAATCTCTCCAATTTCGGGGCTCTCGAATCCTTCGTATAAGGATGGCAATAGCAAGAAGAACAGAATAAATAAAACTTTGATTTTATATTAAAGCATTGGTACTTAATGTAGTGTTCCGTCGAGCGTGAAACTGTCGCCAAGTGGCCGATTTAGTACCGATTATGGATAATCGTTACGTCACAACACAACCTAACATTTGCACTTTCGTTCCGATTGATTCCAGATGAGCCATCTGCGGTTTTTATGAACAAAGATACAAATTAACTATCATTACCAGATTTTTTTCCTCGTTATAAAAAAATAATGAGTTCAAAGACTATAGTATATATAACTCTTCAGTCATAAGGTTCGTTTTCTATTATGAGACTAAAAGAATAGTTTGAGAGTTATAGCTCAAATCTTTTTAAATAAAAGGGATTATAGAGGGAGAGCATTTGAAAATTTGACATACATATATAACAAAAATGAAAATGAAACTCTAAATTTTCTTCAGATAGTTAAGAGTGTAGTGCACAGAACCAATACGAGCTAATGTTGGTACCAACACGAGGTTAATGTATAATAAAATTAAAGCTAACCGGCTGGCTGCAAGGATCATCTCGTGTTTTTTAACATGCGTAACATACACTCATGCCCATAAATTAAGGATAATGCAAAATCAGGCAAAGGAAGAGTTAGAAGCAAAACAAATTTGACTTATTTGTAAAGCTTATTTATTAAACAAAAGGTAAAGAGCAAAAAAAGATGCTATATGTTTAATATTATTAAGAAAATTAGCGATTTTTTCTCCCTGGAGCAAAAAAAACCTATTTACAAAAAAAAATATTACATGGTTGGTATGATTGTTAATACATTGTATGTCTCCCAGACGATACAAAACAGTCTGTACAACGCCTAGGCATGCTGAGTATCAAATTATCGATCTGATCTTGGGGGATATTACACCACTCAAAAAGCAATGCTCTCCGAAGTTCCGATAGACATGTAGGAGGAGGTTGACGGGCTGCACCTCGTCGGCCAAGCATGTCCCACACGTGCTCTACTGGATTCAAGTCCGGTGAGAATGCTGGCCATTCCATACGGGCTCCGATTGAAAGCATTCGCTTACGATGTTTGCACGGTGAGGACGGGCGTTGTCATCCATAAACACAAATTGTGCCCCCCGAAACAAACGTACATGTTGTTCCAGAATGACGTCCCGATAGATTTGGCTTGTCATGGTTCCAATTTGAACATGCAGGTCAGCTCTGAAATCCAGAATAATTCCACCCCAAACGAGCACTCCTGCACCACCGTAACGGTGTCCTTCAATGATGTTTTTTTGGTGGTAACGGGTACCTGGAGCTCTCCATATGAAAGTCCGGCGAGAATCAGACTGTAAGCTAAACCTGGACTCGTCGGAAAACATCACACAAGCCCACTGTTGCGGTGTCCACAATGCATGCTCCCTACTCCAGGCTAACCGCAGGCGACAGTGAGTTGCAGTAAGTGGAACGCATTTGACAGGTCTACGAGCATATTGACCAATCTGCCCTAAGCGTCTGTACACGGTATGCCTTGAAATTGTCGTACCAGTGGCTGAAGAGAGCTGACGAGACAGATCTGAGGCTGTGCTCCGCCTGTTTCTTTTATCAGTAACTGCCAAATACCGGTCCTCCTTCGGCGTTGTAACTCTGGGGCGACCTGTGCTGTAACGTCTACTCACATTACCATCATCTTGGAATCGTTGCCAAAGCCTGGAGATGACACTCTATGCAATTTCAAGTTCGTCCGATACTTCCAGTTGGGTACGCCCACATTCCAGACGGCCGATAATTCTATCACGTAAAAAATCATCCAAATGCCTCCTTTGTGTCATAACTATTCGGTTAATGCACTGAAATGCTTATAAATCACCTGCGAACAATTTTACTTCTTTGCCTGTATTCCTTATATATCACGCTCTTACACTCTCGTCATTGTGACGTACCATCGGTGTCATCTGGTCACTTCCTGAAATTTGCATATGATTCTTGAAGATGTGTGTAGTGATTTTACATGTGATATATTTATTTTAGAGTTCGATTTCCGCGTGACTCCGAATTATCCTTAATTTATGGACATGAGTGTATATATGAGTCGTTTCTCTTAGGAAATTCTCTACGAAGACACTCCTACTCTTAGGCTGATTGCTCTCTTGTGCTTTTCCGTATCGAAATAAGTAAGTCTCAGAAACTAGAACAGGTGCACTAAAACTGCAACATTGGATTTTTTTTTTTTTTGCAATAAAAGATTCTACTGAATGTCAGTAAATCTAATCTCTCCGATGTTTCGAGTTGGAAAGCTCAAACGTTTTTTGGACAGGATTCTAAAGTTTCGAATGACGAAAAAAGTGCTACCATTCCAGATTTCGGATTTTAAATCTTTTAGATGATTCAAGGGATTTAAGAATTCGATTGTCTCATAATTTAGTTAATCATTTTACAAGGAGATATCACATTTGATAATCTTAAATTTACTGATAAATTCAAATTTTTCTTAATTTTATTTTTATGTAATAGTAATACTTGAATTCTTTATTCCTGAAGACATAATTCTTAAGTGATGCTTTCTATGCCTGAAAACGTAATTTTTTAAGTAATACTCTGTATGGCAAAATTTAGAAGAAACTTAAAAATTTATCCATTTATATTAGCTCAAGATTTAGTTGAATCATGAACATTTCATCATCTATAGTTTTGAACTTTCTTATTTTATAAAGATTTCACTGCATCTCGAAACGTACGAGTAGATAGCAGTTTGAATCTGCGAGATAAATGCAAATATTTTAAGAACGTTTCTGTAGTGTTAAGTAGTGTTTGCTTTAAAGGAAAACATTTAACGATGATAATATAAGTGCAATAACAAAGGCAAGTGCTCTCTATTTTTTCCCTCTTTCTTACATTTCATTAAACGAAGTAATGAATCCATACCATCAAAAGGTAGCGTGACTTAGCCGGACTGTAGCCGAGCAATGTTGAAAAGGACCTCCACAGAAACCTGTTTTTCAAAGGATGAATTAATTTAGAGCTTTCAGGTTTGCCAACTAACAGCCGTGCATTTCACCAAAATTCATTTTTAAAAGATCATATGGGCTTCTGTTTGCGGATAAAATACTCGGATGAAAAATTAATTAAAACTACTAAGTTTTTATTTGGTCACACCGGCGTCAACAGTAAACAACCATTTTCTTTATGTAGATTCTATTCACAAGCAAATTCTGTTTTATCTAAGAACTGGTAGGTGAAGACTATTTTCAATAGTCATTATTTTAACATAGATAAGTCCATAGCTATACATACTTATGCTTGATAGTTTTATACGTGCTGATTTTCACTTTTACTTTCCGGAAATGGTTCACATGGGCTCTCTGAAAAAACGGGTTCTCCGAAATTGTTCTTCCCGAGGAACTATGAGTGGTATGAATTAAAGTCGAGTGAAAGAATAGACTGAATTTAAGTATTAAATAGAATAAATTAAATGGTCTATTAGCCAGAGACTTCGTTTTACCGATGAATCTTGTGCCTTCTATTTTAAAATATAATTCGCATTTTAATGCTATCAACATAGCATTAGAAATCTTCTTGCGCAATCTTTACGAATGTGCCTAGGCCGTCACATTATGTTACGTGTTACCATGGCATTTCTCACCTACATAGCCTACAAGTTTGCCCATTTTACGAGAAATACAAGACCATCTTCCATGTGCGCTGTTTCATGTGTGCCATCTTCCATATCCCATGTGCATGGAATCTTCCATGTGCGTTGTCAATTAGCTGGTTTCCAAAGTGTTGCCATTTGTCGTGACATTAGACTCATAATTTTTCATTCAAATTACAGCTGCTTGGCAAACTAAGGAGTTTAAAGTGTAAACCCTCTTATTGGAAACTTAAGCGTTAATTACATTTTTTAAAGTTATATATGTATAACTGATATAATTTAAAATATATTTAAATCAAAAAATAAAACACACATTGTGTAGCATAATTTGGAATATAAATGAATTAATTAAATAATAAAAAATCTGAAAGATTTCAGATTTTAAATTACGTCCGAAGACGCGTTTTTTTAACGTTTCGTGTGCTACCTTTTTTTATTAAATATCATGTACTACGTACTCAAACCATAAAATTCAGTTCAAAATCAATATCTCAAAATCATTTTAAAATGAACATATCTTTAGAATTTCCGTAAGTCTCGTGCGCTGGAGATAAAAATGTTTTTTTTTTCCGTACAGTGTTGCCATTGCTCGCTTTGAAATCATTTAGTTTGTTAATCAGAAATTCGTTGAAATGTTACAAAACATAAAATCGATAATAAAGCAAATTTCAAATTCAAAATTAGGGCTTCCAGATGCCCATATTCGCAGTAGGATTACGTCATTCAAAATTCGATGGCTCTAGGTTTTATCACAATGCGAGAAACATGCATACATTTATGCAGATTTTTAATTTTTTAAAATTTAATGCAGAGCGATAACATTTAGTGGCAACAATTTGAAAAGTGAAACGGGCATTCAGAGTGAATCGACGCAAAATCGCAAAACGAAAGTAATAGTCCTTCGGGACTAAATCCCTTTGGACTAATAATACATCCTATTGATCATTATGCCCATTTGCAACATTATGCATCATTATGCACATTTGTACACTGCGAAAAAAAAAGTACAGTTTTATATCTCCCGTTCTACTGGGCCGATTGACGAAATTCAAATTGCGTTTTTCATGTCTCGAAAGCGCGACTTAGGATATGTATTAGCTTTATATACAGCGTTTCTCTAATATAGAGTATTTTGACACAGTATTTTGACTTTTTCTGAAATGATATGCCAATTATTTTCTATACTTCGATTCTACGATTTAAATTATGCCAAACTACCAAATTTTGTAAAAATCGCACGATTAGGTTTTAAAAAAATTAGCTCTCAAAGTTTTAGCTCCTCAATGTTAATTGAATTTGACATATATTTATTAATATATCTTCTTTATTAAACTTACTCTATTTCTTCTTTCACATTTCGAAATTTAGTTTCATTCCAAATAAAATCCGCACAATTTTTATGATTTATTTTAAAAATTTATGTTTTAAAATAATTTTCATAAATTTTTCAAAAAGATTTTGAATTATAATTTATAAAATTTTTACCATCCTCTTAAAGTAGATGTATTTCTAAGCGTACCTGCAAAAAATAAGAGTTTTTGTCTCAAAATTTCCTAAGATATAAAAAAATAAGTGTTTTTGTCTCAAAATTTCCGAAGATATACGTGAATTTATGTATTTGCGTGCTTTGAAATTTGGCATACTTCTTAAAAGCGATAATAACACAAATGGGGTTTACGCAGTTTGTTAAAATTATTTGAAAATATGAATAACTTTTTTTTTCTCTCGTCTGCAATGAAAAAAAGAAAAGGAAAATAGGTTGCTATAAATTAAGAAGTTAGCTAAGTAAATTATTCTTGGAGGAAAAAAATACGCCAAGACAAATTTTTGAATTTCTCCTTACATTTCGCACCAAATGTTACAAAAATTTAGTCATAATTTGAGTCACAGAATCGAAATATGAAAAGAAATTGCCATGTCATTTCAGAAAAAGTCCGAGTTTGTGTCAAAATGCCTATGTCAAATTGATGCTGTATATAAATCTGATATATATCCTAAGTGGCGCTTTCGAGACGTGGAAAACGCAATTTGAATTTCGTCAATCGCCCAGTAGATCGGGAGATACAGAACTGTCCCCTCCTTTTTTTCAGAATGTACATTATGCAAATTTACAATGCATAAAAGATGTTTCAAATGACATACATTATGTATCTGAGTTTAGAATCTTTATTTTTTACCTATTATATTAAACGCTGAAAGAAGTGTATTGTTCCTGATGACTACGTGACAGCACATCCTGCAAAACAAAATTTGTAGACACTCAGGCCCACCAGTGGCCGAGGGGTAAAGTCGCGGAACTTCGGACTGATAGTTCAGTTCGAAGTTCAAATCCCGGCAACGGGAAGGCTAGATGTGCGTTTTCGTGGTTTTTTCGCACGTGTATCGTGAACACGAGCATGTTTTCCCTAGAATGTCCTCCACGAAGGCATCCTTCTCCTTAGGCAGATAGGCCTCAAATGCTTTGCCATAAACCAAACAAAACCGTAGACACGATAGGGTCTGGGAAGCTGGCCGATAAGATGACCCAAAAGAATCCAGAAGAAACCCTTGACAACTGTCACCATTATTCGAAACATAAGGTCATTATTTTATCTTTTATGTGCCCTCGTGAATAGCCGGTTTTTAATGTGGAAGTGAACACTTTTTAGATTTATTAAGATTAGTTTTATGAACACAGACTTTATTTTTATTTAAGAAGAAGATAGAAGTATTTTCTTTTTACATTCCTTCCCCTCTTTTTAAAGCCTATTTTCGATATTCAGACTACAATATGAAGTCTTCAAAATGCAAGTCAATTATATCTGTTTAATTCCGTTTTTGATGTCATGAATATTCGAAAGACACGACTTTGCATAAAATTACACTGAATTCATACCAAATTTAGGAATGTGATATGACATTTAAAAGTACAAACTATTTAAAAAATGTTGGCATTTCCTGAAACATATTTAACCCAGCTAGTATTATAAAATAAAAAGTTTTTTGATGAGACAGAAGTGATTAATAAAGGGATCAGACAGAAAAAAGTTACTGATATAAATAAGCTAGTTAAGAAATGTCACTTGAACCGAAATATCTCTTTTCTAAAACCTTCTGAAGAATGTAATAAAATTATTGGTTATTTCCTGAAACAGGATTTAATTTCCAAACTAATAATCTTTCTGGAGCTCTATTTAATATGTCAAAAATGCCGGTGGCTTATAAAGCAAATCTATTATCTTCTTACAAATAATAATTTGAAATTTCCATCTGACGCGAAGAAGCTCTTTACATATGAAATATTTCACTTCAAAACCCAATCTACAATATATTCGTTGAATTCTTCTTGTCTACCTGAGAGACGTCGTACTTTAAATTAGCATTTTCGTATGCTAAAAGTTTAAAAAATGGCTTTAGAAGTACTATGATCAATACTTCTTTCGAGAGAGACGGTAAAATTGCGCGTAAATATGCTTGAAGACATTTACGAACAGTTAGTGCAGATTCAGTTCTATCATATGTGATCCACTGCAAAGCAAAAGAGTATACGATGCGATAACAAACGTGGAGATTGAATTTCTCTAACATAATATGCGTTAAAATATTGGAAAGACTCATTTTTACGTAGTTCGTAAACAATTATTCTGAACCGAAGTCCGCGACAAATGGCGCTAAAACTTACTTTTATGAATTAAAACAGCATTTTAAAATTTAAAAATCGTCAAGCATATGTATGAAAAATCCCATGAATTAAATACGTTACCGGAATTATAATCTCAGAGGGTCTCAGTGACCGTGTAAATAAGAATCATTGAAGGCACTGTCTAGGGCTCGGGTCTACACGAAAGAAAAAAGTATTTGGAAGTTTCGGGGTTTTTACACTTATAACGTGAGTCTAAGCTAGAATTTTCTAGAAATTATTTAAAACAAACAAAAAAAAGCTCTTCCAATCAAAACCTCACGTGCTTTGTCCTAGAACTTTCACTGCCTGTTTATGTTTTATACGAGTAAATGAGTACAATTTTTTGAGTTGCACAGTGTGTTTTAATTTTGTGTAGTTGAATTCTGATTTTTTTTTACTTAAGTGCTCAGGGTAGTGAGACAAAAGTGTCCCAGAGTCGTTTTAATGGGCTATATCCCATCAGGTCATGAATTTGTTGGGATATATAAGAACCATTGGTAGTGAAAGGATTAATAAGTAACATAACGTATCTCTAAGGATAATTAACATTTTGCGTTTATTTGTAGCAGTAAATAAATATGGGATTTATGCATAGTATCCATAGTGTCCCTGAAAATTTTACATCTCTGCCGGCGCCCCATAAGTGGCTGAAAGGATATGACAGCTGAACTCTGGCAGTTCATCCCAAAATTGTTTCTGACAAACGGACTGGTTTTAAGAGATTTTTCTTTGTGCTTAATGACATTACGGGCTAGTTTCTATCAGGAAGACCTCTACGAAAGAATCCCTTTCCATAAACACATAGCCAGCGTGTGCTTTACAATAATCAGTTAAATAAATAGTGCATCTATAGAGAAAGCATATGAATGATTGTGAATTATTTGTGAATATAAAAAAAACTAAGGTGTTACTCATCCAAATTTACGAAAATGAAAAAAAAAGTAATTAAGTAAACATGAAATTTATAATAATCTAACGGAGATCAAACAGAACGAAGTTTAGGAGCTTGATTCTTAGTCCAAAAATTGAAATAGTCATTGGTAGCAGTTAGAAATGCCAAAGATTTTTGTAGTGAAAACTACAAACCATATTAGGAAAGTGCGGCTTGAGACGTAGAAAACTCAATTCTTCGTGAGTTTTTAGATTTCTCAAAAACTAAGGACTGTTTGATGTTAGAAGTGAGACTTTTAGACAAATAAGATTTCAGCATTTTTGATGAGGAAGGGGGGGGAGCATATGACGCCCACAAGAAAATTAAATTTGATTCCAATGATTTGAAGGGCGGGGAAATAAAGCTAAAACGACTATATAATATTCAAAACTTCACCACCAAAAAGATATTTTTTTAATTTTAGGTAAAAACAAATAACTATGAGTTTAAAATGTAAGCAGTATCGCAGAAACAAGCATTCTTGAAATAGATGTTACTATATTTGAGAAGAATAATCTTCATTGAAAGTTATGTATCTTGTTAGGAGTAAATTTCTAATTATTTCTTTTTTATAATTTCTAATTAAAGCAAAATGCTAAGGAATCAAAACAAAAAAAAATTTTTAGTGACAAATTAAACGTGCTTGGTTATACTTATAAGCAGTAAAATATAACAATATTCGACAAAAAAAAATATACAACAGAACAAGCCTGAAATAAAGTTTTAACTGATAATTTCCTTTCTGTCTTCTATTTCTGTTTCTTCTAGCCCATCAGGGGCTAAATATATGCATTGAAATCCGGGTTCGTATACTGGCAAACAAGCTGGGCTAGAGGCGAACTCTCATCTTCTTTCTTATGCGGAACATGAATACGAGTAGTTTTAAGTAGAATGTCGTTCAGTAAGGTACTTACGATCTTAGATTAGTAGTTCTTGTGCGCTTTGACATAATTGATTAAACAAATCAAAATTCTATTTCTTCACCTGGTATAACGTAATCAAAAGTGTTCTCTAATGCAAAGTTTCATATTCATTATGTTTATTCCTCACTCGTTGTTCAGACCACTACACCACAAGGCCACTTGGGAGAAATGCATTTAAAGTTATGCATTTCTTCACAAAGGACCAAGTGGAGATCAAAGGCATTTCAGCTTGGGTCCACATCCTGATCCGGCGAAAGGGCTCATTGCTTGAGATTAAGAATCTTCCAAGTACCATAAGGAAGCACCCAAGTAGCTATTACTTCGATTAGACAAGCCTTGTTCAATTAAGGAATGAAGAAGCGTCCTTATATTCATTCTAATTTAGCAGGCAACTGCGAGGAAGAGCGAGACTTTAACAGCCGTATCAAGAAAATAACGAGTTGTCGCCGACTGTGTTTTTAGTTCAAGTGCCACTGTAGAATCATTAGAGTTTCTAGAGCAGCAGTCAGGAAAAAATCAGAGGTAGATATGCTGATCATTACACCAGAGGGACACATACCTGGAAGGTTTCTAATTTTCTGGAATGCTAGTGAAAAATACGTTGCTTTGTTTTTCTCATTAAGTCTACAGATAAACCACAACTTTACCGTGACTTTTGTAGGCTTTAACATATCTTGATTTCCCTAAACTAAAACAACAATAAACGAAATTTCGGATTTTCCAATAACTTGCAAAGTAGCAAACACGTTAAACAATGTCATGTGTCAGAATTCCGCATACCGTAAGGTACTATCCAGTTAATGAAGATGTAGACGTTTATTAATTTTTAATTTTCGTTGGATTTAATTTTTCTTTTTAAGTTTTTAAGTTGTTTTTAATTAAAGCGTCAGTTTAAAGAAAGCTAAATATCTGTACACATGGTCACTTGGACAACATAGGCAAAAATCTGTTCTAAAGTTAAAATGAGTCTGAAATTTCTTCGTTAAGTTGAGTAATGAAAACGATCCACATTTTTTCCTTTTTCAAACTCGCCACTTTCTCATATGTAGCAGCAGTCGTGAATTATGTTTAATTGCTAACAAGGAGGAAAATACAACAATTTGTGATACATTCCCCTTTCACTAGTCATCATGTGTTATCTCATTCACTGTGTTTTCCCACTGACATTGCACATTATCTGATAGAAATTAATTGATATAAATACAGAGTTTTCCTTTTTTCACAAGCTTAGGTAAACTAATGGCAACCCGTCCCAGTTTTGAAAGATAATCTTTTAGGGAAGAAATTCAAGGGTCACTGAGCAATCTGGATAGCTAGTCTAAGGGGCCTTTCCTTACATAGATAGGGTAAACAATAGGTGGCCCCAACATTTATACCTAACCTAATCTAATATCTCGAAAGAACGTTTAGCTTGACATTATTTTAAGTGCCTCTATGCCACAATAACACTATACACTTAACATTCATGCCTTTTCTGCAATGCGCATTCATGCCTTTTCTGCGCGCTAAGCCTGAGGCAGCCAAATAGCTTCCATCGATCAGGAGGGCAGAGTGGGGTTCAACACAGAGAAGAAAAATAGGTATGAAATCATATAGGCCTAATGTATAAAATATTCTAAACTCCGGGTCACAAAATGCCTTGTAAAACACAGCTTTTTGTTGGAAAATGCCAGCAGCTGAGATTCTTGTTTACCAGCGAAATCATCATGCCGTGATAAGAATTGTATAAATTTCAAGAAAATGCAAGAAAAGAATAAAAAAGGCCTTATTCATTCGCGAAGAAACAAACTGTTATAAGGAAAGTCTGCGGCACTTGCCACTTTCTGTATGGAGAGTAGCGAATTTAAAAACGAGCATACATACATGAAATATTTAATAAATTAATATAACTTTGTGTGACTATAATTTTCAGCTCTCGAGCATTGTTTTTTAATATTAATCGAATTTTTGCTTTTAAATTCGAAATAGCTTATTCATTATTCTTTCAGCATTATTTTAATAAAGGGAACAAATCCATTATTTAGTTTTGATAATATAGGGTATCGGCAAAATCCAAGATACGCATAATGCGAAGATTCTGGGATCCAAAAGTTCTCATGTTAATAGTTAGCTGAAGCAGGACAACCCAAAAGTGAATGTTGGGTGTGTTATGCTGAATGAAAGACTTAAAGACTTATTTCCTTTCATTAATGAACATTCCATGCATTTATTAATTTCATTTGCACATGGATGGAGGACGTCAGAT